>JAVDBV010049219.1:0-11869 GCA_032619315.1 Piper longum | reverse complement strand
GTTGAAACAGGGAAGAAGCTGCGTGATGCTCATAAACAGGGCCACCTAACCGTTGGGAACCAACATTGAATTGAATGGGGCCAAAGGGAAGTTTTCGAATGCCCCCGCCAAATTCTCCCCTGTTGGCTTTGGTGGTGGCCCGGTCTGGGTCCGTCTTTCCTTAGTGAGGAATTTTAAGAAGAAAAAAAAATGATAATATGAATACTTATTTACTTTCCTTATGCGTTCCAACAGTATTGAAGGTAATTTCCCCACTTTATTTTTTTATTAAATAACATAAATATTTATGTCTTTTTCAACCTATCTTTTTCTCAGTGGCTATGGTTTTCAGAATACGATATCATACGGAAATTGATAGACTACTTTTACGTATAAATAAATATAAAAATGTATATATAAAAAATATGACAACTCACACTATTTATTGAGATCTCGACTCGTATTTATAGATATGAGACGATTTTCAACACTTCATGCGTATAGGTAAAATGATCTCATTTGCTACATATTTAGTTTGCCACTTACTGGTATTTTAAAAAGTGCCTCTATTATTTATTAATTTTTTATTAAATTATTTTTAACCTAAATCTAAATTTAACCTGTTTGGATGAACCAAATCCCCTGTAGTAAAATACTTTTCAAGGGTACTCTAATCTTAAATAATTTTTTTGTCTCACATATAATACATAAAATTTCTCCCACTAGTTTATAATAAATGATATTTACTCCCTCCCACGTGTAAATGTCTTAAAGGAATATTTGTAGCATATATTAGGCTAATGGTAATCAATAAAAAATTATTGATAATTTTAATAATTTAAATTAGTTATTTTTATTGCCTACGGCAAAGACACGATTCTTTCTCAAAAAATCATTAAAATTATCGGCGAACACATTGTTAGATCGAATTTATGCATCTTTAATCTAATTAAATAATTTTAAACAAATGTTTAAGTCTGTCATTTGCACATTCATTAAAACCGTTTAAATATTTGATGAAACATATATCTAATATCTAGTGCATGCAATGCACATCGATTTTAACCTTGGGCCTGGCGCCTGGGTTCAGAAGCCACCGGCCGCATCAAAGCTTGGTCTGATGTACATTTACAACTCGCATGACCTGCGCTCACACCACTTGCTCTCTCATTTAATTACGACGTGTTACGTTGACAACTAACTGCTTTCATTGAATTGCACACCCTTGTCTTGTGACTTTCCACATTTTCGGACATGGGAAAGACGTGGTGTGAAATTCATTGATGCCTCCCATGACATATCCACTTCTGCACACCGTCCTGCGTAATGCATTCTTTGATCAATCGAAACAAAAAAATGGTTGAATATCAAATCTATTCAATGCAATGTGTTTAACTGGTAGTGTACATCGGCCGTCTTCTCTCTCCCAGTGTTTACATCTCCTTCTGATGAATGGCTCGGTGAAACAAAATATTTGTCAATACGAAACTTGTGGACGCGTGGAGCTGGCGGAGATGAAGCGCATTCGTTACCAGGTGGGGTTAAAACTGAAAGAGTGCCTCTTCTATCGTACTAATTGTTGTCCGCCCAAAATGTTACGAGCTCTGGCGCCACTTTAAATCCCCACTTTGGATTCAACCCAAAAGATGAAGAACTCGTTGGGATAGTCTTTTAAGCAGCTGCCAGTACTTGCTTTTTCTCAATCAATCATAGTCCCCATTTAATCACATAAGCAAGTGGATTATAGCTAATCAGTCGATGTGGACACACGGCCTCATCTTCCATTTGCTATCATCTAATAATTTGTTGGTCCTCGACTACTAAAAGCAATTTAACCAATCGCAATTTTTCATTTCCCATATACAGCTGACCTTATTCTTGCCAATACTGGACGATATGACACCAAATTTTACCAATCCTTCTTGTGTTTCAACTCTATTTAAAAATTTGTTCAAAGAAAACTGTAATTTTACTCATGCGTTGGAACTATAAGCTAGAGTGATTTAGCCAGAGTGGCGGCTTCATCCTTCTGGCAACTCACAGCTGCGTGTTGATGTATGATCGTAGTTGTAAGAAGTGGAGGGGAGGGTTTTCTGTTGGAAAAAACATTGGATGCCCACTCTGGTTTGATGCTTTTCCATTCAGAAGCATGATATTTCCTTTGTAGTGGAGGGGGTGAGGGATCGTTAGTGAATTTTGTTGTTTATGAACATCTTAGTACAGATTTGTTGTAAACAGTGGGTTTTTTGTGATAACCGTGGAAGAGGATTGGATCCATGGGGAAGATTATTGGCTGAAATTTTGCCTCTACCCTTTTGTTATGAAGCTTGCTTTTCTCTTGGGTGGAGGGAGTTCGAAGTCATGTTCTCCTGCAAATCTATATCCTCATTGCTTGTGAACGATTGCGGGAGATTATTATCTTTTGGGATTGGCAAATGCCTGGTGAAGCTTATTTAGGTACTTCTAGACCCATGTCTTTGAATTTCATGATTTGAACTGGATATAGTGATTATGAACTTGTTTATTAGTTGCAAACTATCTGCTGTTATAAATAAATGCATGTTTGACTGTTAAATACTATAACTTCCTGCGTCTTGTGCATTTAGAAAGTATTCAGTTTTCACCTCATAAGTAAGTCTATTATTGATGGGCAATCAATGATTCTGATAATGACACTTGTGAAGTGTATTTCACAGATTCCTTGATTAATTACCTATGTACAGAAGTAGGGTAAACATTTGATATATATTTTGTTGTAAATACTGTGAAACTCTCTTGATAGACGCAGACAATTTGAGAAATTGGTTATGGGTGGTCTGAGTATGATGTGTAAAGGATTTAACGAGTGACTACAATCGGTTTGGCGAAGAGGTGGTTTGAATTGGCCATGGTTATAAACAGTCTAAAGAAAGAGAGATGAGGAACTTCGAACTGAAAGTATATCATGGGGGGAGCAGTATTGCTGAGACTAATTAAGTATCTGGGATTTGATGGATAACGTGTAGCAATTAAACGACGGGTGTTGAACCAGGAATTTGGATAGAGAAAATAGAAAAAATTTTGGGAATATGCGAGCTAGAAGTAAACTAGAACTATGATAAATAAATTAGCCCAGGTCTCATGTACGGGATCTATCTACGGGGATTTGGTGGAGAATGATGATAATAAGCAAAGATGTTTTGTCATCATAACTTGTATTAGCTCCTTCAGACGGTAATGGATGTTATGTGAATAGTTAGTGTTACTTTTCTGCTGAATTGGCATACATGTTGTGCTCAACTTGGAGGGCCGTTGTGTTTTTTCGTCTATGTTTCTGCTTTAGCCTTACAGCAATGGGCTTGGTGTGTATTCTGCTTGAAGTAATATTCTGAATCTGTCGGGGCTCACAGTCGGCACAAGATTTCGGGACAGCATGATTCATGTAATCGGCGAAATAAGAGGATGAGTATTTGTTTGTGAACTGGCTACTGGTATATGACTTGGTGAATTGTCGAGGAAACATGGGAACCAATAACCGGTGTTCTTGCTAGTGGGCTGTTTGTTTAGTTATGGTTGAACACTCTGAATGGTGGCAATGAAGATGTAGAAGCGTTATGCTTTACTTTGTAGAGAATTTTTTTCTTTAAATTTTTTTTTGGGCTTATCGATCATGTAACAGGTTTACTCGGACAATGCAGAATGCAGACTCTTTTATTTGCTTTGAGGAATTTGTTTACGAAAGTTATATTGTAAAAAAGTGAGAGAATATTTAGTTTATTAATACGTCATGAATAAGTAGAAATTTTATACGCTAATTAATTGAATAAATTAAATGCAAGCATAATTTTTTTGGGCAAAAACAGAAGCATAATTGATTTAAGCTTATTTTGCTAAGTACATTTATATTTTAATCGTGGTGTGGGTGGACGGAGACGCGCTTCTCCTCTGAGAGTTTCCAGCTGCGCCGACACTGACAATGGCCGTCAATTGCACACTCCTCAGGCCATTTATTAGGTACAACTGCAGCTAACTACTCTGCACAACCAAAAAAAAAAAAAACCCAAAAAATTAGAGCCATTTGCGTCAATGACTCAATCATATGCGTTGGGGGAAAAGAATGATTCAATCACATATGCGTTGGAAAAAAATATCATGTACTTTATTATTTTTAGATTTAATTCATACCTGATTAATAACATTTTTTATAATAAAATTATGTTACACTTGGATTGTAAGCCATGTGTCTTTTATATTGGGTCCCTAATCACACGATGAATGTGATAATTATAAAGACATGATGTTATTCTAAGAGGTAAAAAGAATTCGAGAAGAATTGTTAAAAACGAGGAATATTAAGTATGTGTTTTTTCAATATATATATATATATATATAGTTATATGTGTAATGAAAAAATTAAAAAGTGAGATTATTTTTTAAAGTGTAATAGTGAAAATGATTGTAACTGAAGAGTGTGTTATATGAGTTTCACTGTGAGGTTTTGCAGTGAGGCTCTCCCTCTTTCTTTTAAAAGGGAGAGCTTATTTTAGAGGTTCTACTTTAAATATGTGTATATTATATATTTTTTATCTTTGATTGGTTTACATTGTCAAAATATACAACATAATATTTAAAACATAATATTCGGAGATTTTAGCTTGTGCCCGCACCAACCACCAAAGCCATCCACTCCCCCTCATCACCGTGCCCCTACCCAAGTTGCCACCCCCGCTTGTGCTGCCGCCCCCAAGATATAATTATTTTTTAAGATTTTTTTTTTTAAAAATTCATCTATTTTTTTTTTATCTTCGTGAAATAAATTTTATTGAAAATGTCTTTCATGAAAAGCAGGTGATCTTGTAAATTGAGGAGTGTGATATATTAGTCGCGCGAGTAGGACCCGCAACGTCGGCACGACTGTTGCCCTCTAACTACCGTCGCTGAACTACCGTCGCAGTGCTGCTTCTCCCCACTCGTTTTGTTCTCACTCTCCCCATTTTCTCCGGCCGTCGATCGTCGGCGACGCCATCCCATCTTCTCGCCGCCGTCGGAGCTTGCCGGCGGTTTGGCTTTCTAGACCGTGTTTTATTTCTTCTTCTTCTTATCTGCGGCGGAGATTGGTTGGTTATGGCGATCGCCGGGCCTCTCACTCCCGGTCAGGTGATTGTGCTTCCTCCTCTAGGTCTAGGTCTTTCTTCTTCAAATGCTTTGGTTTTGTTATGGGGGAAATGAGAAATGATGTTTCAGAATTGTTGAATTTTCTACTTTCCTCGTAATTACGGTTTGGTTGGGTTTGGATTTTAACAGCCTTTTTGAGTTTTTTTGCATTACGCCAGTTTGATGTCTAGCACGGACTCAAATAAATCTTGGTCAAATTGTGCCTACATTCCCTTTTTTGAATGGAAATACACGCTAGTATACTCAATTTTTTGATAGTTAGTCTACATGATCATCTAGAGAAAGACGATTAGTGCAGGTATTTTGTGCATAAAACTATTTATGGATTTTTTGCTGTTTTATCTGGTGGAGGGATCGTTTATTAATTTGTTAATAGTGGTTTTGGTTTTTATTTGTCGGCTGTATTAATTTAATTGTGTTTCCTATCCTGTTCATGATATGTGCTTGCTGCAAGTGCCATTATTCCAGGTGAGTTTCAAGAGAAAAAAAAAATCGTAATCCTTTTATGTGCTTTCCGCAGGTCTCATTTTTCCTAGGGATCATTCCAATAGTTGTATCATGGGTATATGCTGAACTATTGGAATACAGAAAAAAGTCGTCCAAAGTGTAAGTATTTCCCTTTATTATTAGTTCCTCTCATTAGAAGCTGCCCGCAGGGTTGCGTAGAATGCTTTTAGTTCTATGCGTGGTGGATTAAGTGGTTTTCACTTGTTCTCTGTGGAAGATTAGGCACCTCTTAATTTGTTACTCTATCCTTCCTACGGGTAATACGTCAGAATATTTTGTGACGTTGCTATATGCCTAATGGAGATGTGCAGCTGTAATTTCAACAAACCAAGGCACCATTTTATAAAATGTATGGGAAATTGGGATGGAATTTATATTTTTAAGCCTATTATTTCCATGCTATGTAGGAAATTTTGCATTTTCTGCTCCATTTTCGTCATACACTAGTTAGATCAATCTCTTCAGTCTTGTTCCTTTTTGAGTAGCAGGATTTCTGATGTCAATCTGGTTGAGCTGGGTAAAGAAGCTGTTAAAGAAGATGATAGGGCTGCCTTGCTGGAGGATGGGTTCAAACCTGCCTCTCCTAAACTTCATTCTTCTTCTGTAACATCGCTGCTGCTCAGGTTTTTATGCTTTGATAATCTTAGTTTCTCAAAAGCTCTTTCTTTGTCGACTATTCTAATCTCTTCTGTTTGACTGTCTTTTGGTCAATTAGATTCTTTCTGATGGATGAATCATTCTTGATCGAGAATCGGATGACACTGAGAACCATGTGAGTTAATATGCTTGACTGAATAAATTCTTTAGTAATACTATGCTTTCCCTTATAAATGATTACTTCTCCAGGTCTGAGTTTGGAATTTTTATGGCCTTCTATTATTTATGTGATCGAACAAATGTCATCGGTGAATCAAAGAAGGTGATCTTATTATATGTACTTGATAGTTTCTGTAAAAATGAATATTGGTTTCTAGAAATGACATGTGTTATTTTTGTAGACCATGTTGCACCAACCAAAAATATCTCACCGAGATTTAGTGGAACATCATTTTTTTCCTGCAGAGCTATGATAGGGATCTTTTTTTGTTTCTCTACTTCGTCCTCATCATTGTAGCTGCTGTTACCTCGTTTAAGATTCATCACGAAAAGTCTGCATTCTCTGGTAAATCTATACTCTACTTGAATCGACATCAGACTGAGGAATGGAAAGGCTGGATGCAGGTTAGCCCCCCCTTAGATATCCAAAATTTTTTATCAGCTTTTTTGACCGGTGATGTCTATTCTTGTGCGTTTACAACCTCATATATGATAGATTATGGTATTTCGTTGCAATGAATTATGCTGCCTGTAGGCTGTTAAGTAAGTTGGAATTTTTTTTTGTGAAGACTAGTAAGCTGGAACTTGCTAGACTCTCATCTTCAAAGGCCTTATTTGTCCATTGCTTAATCTTCAGGTGCTTTTTTTGATGTACCACTACTTTGCTGCAAGTGAGATATACAATGCAATTCGTGTGTTTATTGCTGGATATGTTTGGATGACTGGTTTTGGTAATTTTTCATACTATTACATAAGGAAGGATTTCAGCCTTGTGCGCTTTGCTCAGGTGGACATTAGTTTCTTTCCACATTAACATTTTTTTTTCACTTCTTTTTGTGCCTTGATTGACACCTTTTTTTGTGTGTTTTTTGCAGATGATGTGGAGGCTTAATTTCTTTGTGATATTCTGTTGCATTGTGCTCAACAATAGCCACATGTTATACTACATCTGCCCAATGCACACACTTTTCACCCTCATGGTTTATGGAGCATTGGGAATATTTAACAACTACAATGAAATTGGCTCAGTCATTGCTGCTAAGTTTCTTACCTGCTTTTTGGTGGTTATTCTGATATGGGAGGTGCCTGGAGTTTTTTATGTGGTCTGGAAGCCATTCACATTTCTCCTAAGTGAGTGTCTTTGTCAAATTCTACATAGCGTATTGTCAGTTCCTCTTTAAATTGTTGTAAAACTTTGGGTCTGTTTCCATGTTAAAGGTTACAGTGATCCTGATCCTTCAAAACCAAAGTACCCTCTCTTGCATGAATGGTATTTTCGCTCAGGACTTGATCGGTACATATGGATTATTGGCATGATATATGCTTACTATCACCCAACTGTATGTTTTCTTGCATCCATTCTATGCTTTTGAGTTAGGCGAGCGTGTGTGCTCCATGTTAACATGTAGCACTTCTACTTCTTGATATAGGTTGAAAGTTGGATGGAAAAACTGGAAGAAATTGAAAGAAAGCGTCGGATAACAATCAAAGCAACTGTTGTTGCAGTCTCTTCAGTTGTTAGTGTGCAACCGTCCACTTACTAGTCTTCAGCCATGAATTATTTTATTGTCCTGTTCTAACTTGTATCTCATTCGGATTTGTAGGCGGGCTATTTGTGGTATGAGTACATTTACAAGCTGGATAAAATTACCTATAATAAGTACCATCCATACACATCATGGATTCCAATTAGGTAAGCTTAAGTCTAAATGCTTATTCGATGCAGATGTGTCCATTTTCTATAATAGTGAGTAACTTTGTGTCCTATGGTTGTTTCTTTTATTGTATATCAGTGTCTACATTTGTTTGCGGAATTTCACTCAACAATTCCGAAGTTTCTCATTGACACTCTTTGTGTAAGTAACATTTTTAAATTGATAGGTTCAATTGATAACTGTTGTTGACAGAATCAATATTTAAGGTATCCTTACATTGGTTGTCTTGAAGATGGCTTGGGAAGATTACATTGGAGACTTACATCTCACAGTTACATATCTGGTTAAGGTGCTATAATCTTTCTGACTGTTTTGTTCGGATATGGTGTTGGGTGCAAACCATTTAATAAGCTCATCTTTCACAATGCATTGTTGCTCATTGGGAGAAAAATCTGTTCGTGTGATATGCTTTTTGACTTGTTTCTATGTTCTTTGGCATGATACTTCCGACCTATACAGATCAGGCATACCTGATGGACAACCGAAATTGCTACTGTCACTCATTCCCAACTATCGAATGCTAAACTTCATGCTTACCACTACAATTTACGTTGCCGTGAGTAATATGTTTTTGAATGCATTTGTATTGGATATGTATTTGTGAACACAACATATTTGATTTCAATGTGACATGTTTTGTCTTCCAGGTATCCTACAGAATCTTTCAGCTGACCAATACGCTCAAAGTGGCTTTTTTACCCAATAAAGATAACAAGCGACTGCTGTACAATGTGATAGCAGGGGCTATACTCTCATTTGTCCTGTATACATTATCATTCATACTACTCCAAATTCCTCGAGTGATGGCAAGTCTGACAAATATCTTTCCTAAGTAAAAAGTGTTATCAAGGAAAATAAATACTCATATGTGACGTGTTCTCATCACCCAAGACTATTTGGAAGCATTTCGTTTAAGGATTGGTTACCATGGCTGAAGTCTAAATGTAGTTTCTCCGTGTTGCAGGTGTGAAAAAGAATGCCGTCAGGGTTAGGTATCCACTTCTGCAAATTCAAGTGCCGAAAAGCGTGTATATAGTTTGCATCTTATACGAGAGAACTATGAAAATTTTGGCCAGAGATTGGCAAGGATGGCAATTTATCGGATAGCTTCAGATGATTCATTTTGGCGACTTCAATGTACACGTGTAAACAACCATTCGTTGAAAGATTGCAATATTGTCTCCTAAACTATCACCTAAATAGGTGACGTGTGATATTTCTTGCACCTCTCTGATGAATATTGAGGTCTTTTCAGCCCATATATGCCATTAGTTTGGACTGAATCAATCAAATGTCAGTAATTTGATTATGAAAAATTATGCGGAAAGACAAAGGGGAGGATTTTGAGAACTTTGGAAAGTTCTATTGTTCTCCTATGGATTTTGTGATTTCGTTTATAAAATTGTCGTAGTCCATCGGATTTTGTGACCTATGGAAATTAATCCGGCGCCATAGCCATGATCGGCTTTGACCGGCTTCCAAGCTTTTTATGCTCCTTAATCGTTCTATCGGAGGCTCCCCGAGTTGAGTAAAGTTTAGACAAGAACACTCCCCAGTTCCAATTTGCCTTATCAAACGCAGACATCAGTTCAAGCAGGCATTCCAAATAATTGAACAGCAGAGAATAAACATGTCACTGTTTACTGTCGAAGGAGTACGTAAAACAAGCTATAAGGATTGCTCAACTTGTATACACAAATGGTTTGAAATGACCACAGCAAAAAATAAGCCCACAAAATCTGTCATCAACTCGGTTTCTCCTATTTAATCACAAAAAAAATAACTATATCATCCTCTAAAACCTACTGCATCTGCACATTTTCTGGCACCACGCCTGTGTAGCCAATGAAGTAGGATGGCAAATGCGGAGAGAAAACAGGTTTCCCTTGGGGGCCGTTGGCTGATATACTCCAGCATGCCTTGCATCGTTTGCTATCAACTTGAGCATTCTTTGCATATTCAGCAGCTCTAACAATGGTCAGTTTGAGGCTGCCTCCACGGTCTTGGTAATCATCCAGCTCACTTTCACGAATGCATTTCATGAAATCAACTTCAACAGAATATATATCATTGAAACTGCTCCGAGAAGGAGACAGTCCCCAGTAGAAGAGCTTGTTTGGTACAGGAAGAGAGTCGTCAAAATACTCCGTTGGATTAGGGTCACAAAATCCTTGAACCTTCTCGAGCTGCAAAATCATAGTAATTTGGAATGTTGGAAACTGCTAACGACAATGAGTCTGAGCTTATGTGATAAAGCTGACTTACCTTTTGGATAAGAAGATGAAAGCGTGATTTGACATAACCGACCCAGTCCTTCAACACAACTTCATCCGAGGCATATAGAAAGATCTTCACAAATCGATGGTATTTGATCGCATAATGAAATGGATCAAATAAATTCACCCAGTCAGCTTCTGTCTTAATACCAGCCTGCAGATTAAAAAATGTCAATAAAGATCACCCTTTCCTAGAAATTAGAAGTGAAAGAGGCCTATCCACACCTAAAGAGCAACTTTAGGTAATAAGAGACACCAAAAACTAATGCAATAAGATTAGAAAACCACCTGTACTAAGCGAAATGCTCGCTGGAGTTCTGTCCGGATTTTCATGAAGGTGTGCCATGTAATGTATGATCTACAAACCTCATATGGATAAAATGGCATCAATATTGGCATCAGACCCAAAGAATTTTCACTTACTTGAGTTTCTGGTACAGCAAATAATGAAACGGGTGTAGGCCATGCCCATGTGCCAAATGTTTCAAAAAATCTTGAGATAAGGACACTAATACTGGCATCTGGGTTGTCACAGCATACAAATGCAACAAGGATAGCAAAATGTACACCCCCAAGAAATCCATGTAACTGCACAACAATTAGTGAGTAAGTATACATGCACAATACAACCACTAAACAAAGACAGCACACACTTCTTCCTCTTCCTACTTGTCCATTACATTGCTATAAATTCCACGCCTTTTTGCCCATAGTTTAATACAACGTAGGACAGACTGAAAGTTCTGCAAACAATAAAAAGTTAGTTATAGGTATATACAAGAATCACATAATGCCGTTGATTCAATGAACAGAATATAGATCGCGACTTCAAGTATAGATGATTATCACCTCCAAATTAGGGATCTGTTTGAGAATTGATTCATTGCAACAAACTCCAGAGAAGCTTATCAAGCTTGTCTTGTCCATGTTTGCCAACGTGTAGGGCTCAAAAATGTTCATGTTCTGGGAAGTCGAAAGATTTTGCATCCAGATGACATGTAATTAGTAGAGTTGGATAAAAAAATAAGTAGCAGATTTTCATGAATATTCCTAAGATGGAAATGTAAGAGAAGACTGCTTAGTGTATATGCGTAAAAAATATGAGTTTAGTTTAAAGGATTATTCCAAATAATCAATGTAAGAAGGCGTTAAAAAATTCAATGAAAATTTAACGTTTTTTTAGAGAGCATACGTCAGTGAACAGGATGAAGGGAAGTTGCAAGTAAGCCAGATCAACCATCACTCCATTAAATTTGAAACAAATTAGAGGAACTTTTGCTGTTGTAACACATGCAATCTCTGAAACATCGCTCCTACTCTGAAGCATATTTCTCAGAACAATGAAGAAGTCATCCTGCCAGATTTAAGGGAATAGCTCAAAACATGATTGTACCCACATGAGAGGGGGGGGGGGGGGGGGGG
>JAVDBV010049218.1:0-28350 GCA_032619315.1 Piper longum | reverse complement strand
TTTGTGTATTAACTATCATAATCAAATTTTTTATTAAATATCAATTTTGTGTATGAACTTAATTAATTGTTTCGTATATTATATTTTGAATTTTTTATAAACTATAATATTAGTCTTACAAATGTTGAAGATATTATATTATTAATATAAAATATCGGACACTTGGTTGGTCATTCGGTTGGACAAAGAAATGTCCATGTTTGGTTTGTTTTAATTCAGTCAAATTCGGCTGGTAAAATTCGGTCGGACATACTTCGGACTCGGACGGTCGGACAAATTCGGACGTCCATGCCACCACTAGTCTCGAGTCAAGAATAATAACTAACGCGTAATAAATCTTAAAAAAATCTTAAAAATGGGGAAAATCCCATAAAATAAAACAACCATCACCACATCCAAATGAAATGCTCTATAACTAATAACCCACCCAACTACCCTATAACATGTCCTAACGCGGTAAGCGGCATAAAACTATTTCTACGGTCACAAAATGAAGAAATCTAAAATCATCAATTGTATACTCTCATACATTTTGATAACTCATTCTCTGCTCATTTGTGATGTTATCATCACATATTCGGGTACACATGACCCTCATAGCTCATACACGCCACTGGCATCGGTTCAGTACACGTGTTCTGAAACATACTCAAACTCGAACCGACAATTGAACCGATCGGCTAACGACTATAAAACCGTTACTCGAATCACGGGTTTTACAAATATTCTTGGTAATGTGATGTTTATGATATAAAGGAAGGTTGATGTCAAGTTGGAAGAAGAAGATGAGACATTTTTCAAAACCCGAGTGGATGAGTTAGTAAAGATGTTTAAAGAAAACATGATCCTAGATAACGAAAAGGAAGTTCGTAATTCTTTTCCCAATAAGATGGGGGTGATGCACTAGAAGTTCCAATTTGGGGATATAGAGAATTTTTCATATGAGTCGAAAAGGGAAAATTGTATGAGTTGGTATCTGTTTTTTTATGTGATTATGACTAAAATCAACCCTAGTGTATTTCATATGATTTAGGAGGGGAGAATTGTTGGAGTCTTTCATCATACAATGAATGCGAGAAGATATACAATTACATGGAGAATCGTAAAGACATGAAATTACTCTAAGAGGTACGAGGAATTCGAGTAGAACTATGAAAGACGATGAGTATTTGGTGTTTAACTCTTCGTATCTTGGAAGATGGTGTATCTTGAGAATGTGCTTTTTATATATAAATATGTAGTTGTATTGTGAGGTTAAGAGAGAGAGAGAGAGAGAGAGAGAGAGAGAGAGAGAGACTGAGTTGAAGAGAGTATACAATTGAGGGTGTCGTTTTAATTTGTGTACTTATTATTGGTAATAGTTAGTTGATCGTTTGTAATTTTTCTTATATTTTGAGGTTTTATATTAAATTATTGTGTACTTTTTGACTCTTATTCATTATTTGTCAAATCATATCAAGTATTATTGAGATTTTTTGTGTTAAAATCCCAATTGCTAGATCTCCCCATCTACGTGGGTAACCCTGAGCGCTGCCGACTGTGAGCAAAATTGTTTAAGTAATTGCTTTTGCCTCGCCTATGCTTACGCCGTTAGTTTTGATCCTTCTCCAAGATGTATTCAATGGTGGGTGGTAATCTGCTTGATCTTGAGGAGAACTTCACGAGTCAGCAGAATCTGTATATTCGTTTATTGCGACATAAATTGGTGGAATTCAGTACAAGTTTGGGTTCAGAATATTTTCCTTTGTCAATCTACAAGCTGCAACAAATAACTTCTCTACAGCCAACAAGCTTGGAGAGGGTGGGTTTGAGCTTGTGTATAAGGTATACCATTAACTTGCCCTATGGTTTTTGGAAAACGTAGCTCCATGAGAATTAATATCATTAGAAGAATTTGAAGAATGTTTGCAGCTTAAAAGCTAGAGAATTAGTAGTAGTACCATTACTTCTATTTATAATAATCTACTCTTATTAACCAAAGGGGAATTAAAAGTCTCCCTCCTGGTTCGACCACAGCCCACTCACGGCCATGTCTTAACCTTTCCCAGCGTTCGGCACAATGATCGCTCCAAATACCAGCACTCACTCGAGCACGGCTCTGCAATCCCGCTCCAAATATCGGAACTCCACTATCGGCTCGATCTCTTCCACGCACTGCTCGTGCACTTGCTACCTGATTGTACCACTCAGTGGACCAGTACTCACGCAGACCCGGTACCTCACCAAACCCGGTACCTCACCAAATATTGGTAACCTCCTGCTACCCGGTACCGTTATATCTATCGGTAGAGCCCGAAGCTTAGTACCGCTACGTTGCAACTAACTCTGGTGGAGATAAACATCATCTGGTAGAGAGAACCTGAATGGGATGAGGCCTAGGTTATGGATGATATAGAAAGGATCTTAGGTGATCTTTGAAGATAAAGATTGCGGTGAAGATTTGAGTTTACCAAGAGTTGGGGATAATACGTGAGTTGGAAGGCTATATAAGATGGGCTCTTATATGGTGGAGAGGACAGCTGGTGGAAAGTACATTGGGAGAGCTGTATTAATTTTTGGTGGAGAGGAACTTGCTGAGATCTGTGAAGCAATGTGAAGTAGTGCAGCTAGTCCCGTGAGTAGGACTATTCTTCACCTTGTGACTCTAGAGTAGTTAGGTTCTCTAATCAATCACTCTTATTAATCAAAAGAGGAATTAAAATTTGTTCTCTAATCAAAAGTAGGAGATTCAACTTGTCAAAATAAAAAAAAATGAAAATATATCAATTATAATAGTTTATGACCTCACTTAATTAAAATTTATCTTTAAAATTGAAGTCTTATTTGATGAAGATTATTTATAAAATTAAAATCTATCTCTGGCGGGCACACTTGTCCACTTGCCTAGTTATAATTATAGTGGATACAAGATTGTGTAAATCAGGTATATTTTCATGGGTTGATTGAAGATTTGCTTAAAATTTGTTAGAGTGGATACATGTCACTTGAATATGCAATTCATGGTATCTTCTCTGAAAAGTCCGATGTATATAGCTTTGGTGTGATACTATTGGAGCTTGTAAGCGGGAAGAGAGGAACTGGTGTCTATCCGCTTGAACACTCAGAGAACCTTTTAGGCTTTGTAAGTGAATTTTCCCAATCTGCTCACCTGTGTCGGTTCTCTTTCACTTTCCGTCGACATTCTTACGGTTCACTACTTACCACGGATACATTTATACTTATCGGAGTTCCTTTAAAATTTGAATTATACACTAACCATTACTGTTACAACATGCATGCGCTTGTGCTTAGGCTTGGACACTGTGGATGAACGACAGATGCTTGGAGTTAATAGATCCATCTATATCTATGTCAGTGGAGGTAGCTAAATGCATCCATATTGCGTCACTTTGCGAACAAGAAGTTGCCGCAGAAAGACCAAGTATGCCATCAGTTCTAATGTTGAGCAGTGAAAATCCGAGTCTGCCAACTCCAAAAGAACCTACGTTCTCCGTGAATAACAGAACTGGACAGTCAGGATCTGACTCTATTATTTCTTACAAGGTAGGTGATTTTGGTTGAAAGAAGGGAGATACGGTTGCAAGAGGGGAGACACTCCGCCATCCTTCACCTCCGCTGATCGCTGCCGCCACCCCGGCCCAATCCGCCTTGCCTCGCCGCCCCCAGCCGGCCCTGCCCCATGCCCCCCCCCCCCCCTCTCGTTGCCTTGTCGCCGCCCTCGACGCTTGTCCTAGTCGTCATGTCCTCCCGTGCAGTTATCCGAAATTAGCTCAAATTAGGTAGAATTGGCTAATTCACGAACTGATTTGATTCGAAGACCGATTTACCCATTTTCTTGAATCGGATTGCTTCCGATCTCAAGTTTTAAATTTTTTATACTACGTGACCAGTAAATATAGTGAATTTTGTTTTCTTTGTTTATTTTAATTATTTTTGTGAAGTGTGTGTACATGACTAATTAGTAGTTTCTTAGCTTTCTAAATTAATAATGCGGAGGCATAATATGGACATAAGTACTTATTTGGTCTGGAAGAGAAAGTTACTTGTAATTGTTTAGATAATACATAAACAATAAAAAAATGAAAGTGAGAAAAAACAGTCAGTTTTTCTTTTATTGTTTTGTTAGAATGAAAGGAAAATTGATGTAGCATTATTCTCGCTCTCTTATTCATTTGTATTTTTTATGGAAAAATAGATGTTTGAAGAATTTTCGGTCATAATGAAACATATTTTTTTACTTACACTATCTTTCTCTTCTTCTAGGCTTAAGCATCCCTTTTTTAAAATAAAATATATTGTTTATTATTGCAATGTATTTAAAAGGATTTGAGTATCATCCTAAATGACTAGTTAGATATTTAGACATGGTCACGGTTATATTTATCAACTCAAATATATTTTAGATGTGGAATTATATTTTTAACAGTCAAGTAACTTCAATATTTATTTATAGGGAAAAATTTTAATATTCACTATTTGCAAGATTGTCAAAGCTAGAAATTTCTTTCGTTATTATTGAATAATAATGGCAAGAAAGAAGGTTATAAATATGCACCGACTCTTCTTAATCTTGGAAGGCGTTAGAACAACACGTGCATGACTGGGACGAAGGAAAGATTCAAACGATGTGAATTTACAAGTATACCCTCCAATTTTGTTACTCGACCAATTGATAAAAGCATCTACTGAACAAAGTTTTTATGTTATAACCTAGACACGAGACATGACTAAGTTCGTACACGTAGAAAACTACGAAAAAAACAAAAAAAAAAAAAGGATTAGTAGGGTTTCCTAAACTAAAATGTATATTGATAGATCCAAATGGGATAGAATTAATTGAAAATATTGAAATTTTTAAAGATATATTAAATTTTATACTTTATGTTAAATATTATAAATTATTTTATTTTTATGGCGAATTTTGACGTCTTTAATATGGTATGAGTGTTTAAAACTAGCTATTGAATGATTATATTTACGAAAATAATAATATAATATTGATTAAATAATTAAATAATTTTTTTAAAAAAAAAGGTATGACTGGTCGTTGGGCTTGAAAACAGGGTGATAGCTTCCGGCTTCGCATCCCAGCGGGGGCCAAATGGGAGAGGAATTGGTGCGTTCCCATTCCCGATCTGTTGGGATGGAATGGGGATGGGGGAGGGGAGTTGGTGGAGACGATTCTTCCTTGGTTGCGGCCCATGTGTTTTTTTAGGATTACAGCCACCCATACCATCCTCATTTGTGGTTGTTCCTCCCTGTAGTATCCCTGCAGGCCTGTGCCTGGCTTAGGCAAAAAAAAAAAAAAGAGACAACGAACAATAGTTCTTGGCTGATCAGTAGTACTATCGCATCGTCCATGGAATTGGGGTTGGAATTGGATGGTGGGGGTTGGGTGGCCCTCTCCGCTGCTACCGTCCTTCTATGGCATCTCGCCTTTTCTGCCGGAGCAGACACGTTGGCGATTGGAGAGGTGATACGCACCAACCAGACGCTCACCTCCTCCGATGGCACCTTCGCCTTGGGCTTCTTCGACTCCGGCAACTCCACCCACCACCTCTTCCACCTTGCCGTCTGGTATGCCCGTATCCCCGGCGAGACGGTCGTATGGGTGGCCAACCGCAACTCCTCCTTGACCGACCCCGACGGCGGCGCCGCCACCATCGCTGCCGACGGAAACCTCGTCGTCGTCGACGGGAAATCGACGGTGCTATGGTCGTCCGAACTGGATGCTCCGGGGCGGACGAGTGCAGTGGTTGAGGAAAGCGGCAACCTTGTTCTCAAGGCTGGGGACGGAAGGATTGTGTGGCAAAGCTTCGATTTTCCGTCGGATACTTTGCTGCCCGGGATGAGTCTACGGTTGAACTTGACGACGGGGAAGGTGAGGGGTCTGGTCTCGTGGAGTGCCCCCCGCGACCCTTCTCCTGGGGAAGATTACTTTGGGCCGGACCCCGCCTGGCCGGCGCAGTTCATAGTCTCGACGGCATCGGTGCGGCGGTGGAGGAGCGCCTGGATTACCGACGGGGTTTTGGGGTTTCGGGTGTCCAGTGGCATGACGTCGTCTTTGAATGCCGTGGCCATGTATCTCACTGTCACCTCCGCGAGGGGGAAAGAGATAATATGGACCGTCTCCACCTCCAACGCGTCGATGGTGTGGAAAATGCGGCTCAACAGCTCCGGCATCCTGGAGATGCAGACATGGCTGCCGGAGGCCGGCGTTTGGAACCCGGTTTGGAACCTGGCCTCGAACGTCTACTCTTCCGGCGTTACCTGCCGACTCTATGCCCGCTGCGGGCCTAATGGCGTCTGCAACCGGAACAAGTCACCCGAGTGTACGTGTTTGGCCGGCTTCTATCCCAAAAGAGCCGCGGAGTGGGGAAACGGCAACTGGACAGCCGGTTGTGAACGGCACACTAGTGGCGTAGAGGAGTGTGGCCAGGCCGGGGACGGTTTCTTCAAGCTGGGGCCGGTTAAGTTGCCGGATTTCCCCGTTTCCCTGCCGAGTTTGGGTGCTCAGGACTGCGCCCACCAGTGTCTGCTGAATTGCTCTTGCAGTGCCCATTCCTACGCCAACGTCAGTTTTGAGCCTTCTCCAAGGTGTTTTCACTGGACTGGGATGTTGATGGATCTTGAGGACAACTACACTACTACCGGGCAGGATCTATTTATCCGACTATCAAAACGTGAATTGGGTACGTTATATCTTTCACTCTTGAGCAGTTGTATGTACGGCATGTACTTCTTGCAACTTCATCGATTCATTCATCTACTCTTGTCAATCGTCTTCATATTTGCCCCCCTTATCTCTCTGCAGATCGATTAGACAGAGCACCTAAGAATAGTAACCATTTAGTCCTAATTCTTATCTCTACCATTTGTGGCGGGCTGATTATGTCCAGTGCCCTTGTCTACCTTCTATGGAGAAGATTGGGAAGTCGAGGTAATGCCTACCTAAATTATGACCATTCTTTCTTTCATACCATCGTTTAATTCTGCAGACGAAAGGAGAAAGCTCCATGTTTTATGTTTCATGAGCTCGTTTTTTTCAATATTGTAAATAATTACGGATTGTTTGGATTGAGAAAATTGACAGATGCCTTAAATTCGCTCTGGCCAGGAAGGGAACGAATTTCTACTGGTGTTAGTACTAGGTTGAATGGGGAGGATCTTCCTTTTATAAATTTTGTGAATCTACGCGCTGCAACAGAAAACTTCTCTGCAGCCAACAAGCTTGGAGAGGGTGGGTTTGGGCCTGTGTACAAGGTAAGTCAGCATTTTATCCTACCCTAACAAGAATCATAACACTTCAGAACTGAGAATACAAGAAGAGTATAAATGTATAGAATGTACACTTCCAAAAGTAAGGACAGGATTAGGAACCTTGCACCTTAGCGTGTGTTATATATGTGCAGGGGAAACTGCCGAGTGGTCAAGAGATAGCTGTGAAAAGGCTATCTCAATTATCAGGACAGGGACTTTTAGAGTTCAATGCTGAAGTGGAGCTAATTGCAAAGCTCCAGCACCGAAACCTTGTTAGGCTTTTGGGATGGTGCATCCACAAAGAAGAAAAACTACTTATCTATGAATTCATGCCCAACATTAGTTTGGACAGAGTCTTATTTGGTTAGCCTTTTTCCTTAGACAATTGTGTCAGTTCTTTTACCTCATAGTTATACTATTTTCTTGATTTAGAGTTCTAACCGATGAATCAGAACCTGCGTCAAATGTCAAACTTGACTGGGGAAGGCGCATCCACATTGCGGAAGGGATTGCTCAAGGACTTCTTTACCTGCATAAGCATTCTAGATTGACGATCATTCATCGAGATTTAAAAACTAGCAACATTCTTCTAGATGGTGAAATGAACGCGAAAATATCGGATTTTGGATTGGCAAGAATCGTTGGAGGGAATGAGTTAAGAGCAAATACAAAAAAAGTAGTTGGTACCTAGTATGTTTTGATTCATCTTCTGATTAGGAATATGAGAAAATTGGGCATATTCAGCAATTGATGTTTTGAGTTACAAAATTATTTCAGTGGATACATGTCCCCTGAATATGCAATTCATGGGGTCTTCTCCGAGAAGTCGGATGTATATAGCTTTGGCGTGATACTGTTGGAGCTTGTAAGTGGTAAGAGAGCAACTGGATTGTATCCACTTGAACACTCGGAGAACCTTTTAGGCTATGTGCGTAATCTCTTTTATCTTTTCTCGTTCATTCCTCTTCTCTTCCAATCAATTATGAGCTAGTTTACTGACCATTTCTCGTGCCTAGGTTTGGAAGCTGTGGAAGGAAAACAGATGCTTGGAGTTGATAGATCCATCCATATCTATGACAGAGGAGGTGGCTAGATGCATCCATATTGCATTACTTTGTGTGCAAAAAGCCGCTGCAGACAGACCAAATATGCCTTCAGTGGTTCTCATGTTGAGTAATAAAAATCAAAAACTTCCATTTCCCAAGGAACCTGCATTCTACATGATAAGAAGTGTTGTTCCTTCGGATTCATCCCCATACATTTTGGACTCAATGAGCAGCGGAAGAGGGCAGTCAGAATGTGAGTCAATCATTTCCTCCGCATATTACAGTGGTAGGTGATTTGTTGTTAACATGTGAGTAGCGGACGTTGTGCTGTCAAGAGTTTTTTTTTTTGGCTCAGCGCTTTGACCTGGATATGGTTAGAATCTTCTACAACGTGCATGATACAAGAGAGCCCATTCACAATGCTACAGTAATCTATTAAATTTCTGTCACTAATTTGCAATTTTTTGTCTGTCATTGAAATTTAAAGGTACCCCCAAAGACTACAGGTTCGACCCCAGGCATGTTCTTAATTTTAAGTTGGAAATTTTTTAACCACACCCTTTTTCCCCCCCAAGATGCACTATTTTTTATTAGTCCGCAAAGAGTTTACCTAAATTTTACTAATCATCCCCACAAATAGGAAAAATTAACTCCATTTGTGAGAAGACAATATAAACTCCCTTACAGTAAAAGAACTTGTTTAGTAATTTAGTGTAAAATTACTTAAACACATGTAAAAGGACATTAAAAAAACCTATATTGTCAAAAGGTGAGAAAAGTCGGTTTTTTTATTATAGGGAGAACGTGAGGTAGAGAAAGCGCGGAAGGTGGGTTTATCTTTAAAATTTTCACATCTTCATTTCACCCTCTTAAGCGAGTTTCTTAATGCGACTTTAGGAGAGGTGTAAGTTGGGTAAGGTGAAGGGAGGAACGTGAATTTTTTATTAAAACTTATTTTTTTAAAATTCATTCTCCTCATTTTTTTTCTTGCTTTCACCATACCTAAATCTTTATTTAGGATTTCGAGTTTACAGTTTATAGCTTATACTTTAGGGTTTAATATTTATAATTTATAACACTTTATTTTTATATTTATTATACGATTTCTTTACATGATAAAGGTATCTCGATCCTACCTAACTCTCTAATTCGAAGCGAAGCGTAATTTTTGGGGGCAAGAATCACGCAACCCAACAAACACATCAAATAACAATGCAAGAATTTAAAGTACACAAAATATCTTGTTAAAAAAATGATGATAATCTTTAAAAGAAATTAGAGCTTTATGTGGGCTCATAGACCGGGACCAAGGCTTCAAGGAGGTAGCAGGCGACCCATTGAGCAGGCCCCATTTGTCCTCTCTCTCTCTCTCTCTCTCTATAACTAATTAGGAAGCACTTGATTTACCGATATTACTAACTAATCCAAATTAAATTGAAAAAATATTATGTAAGAAAACTATGAAAAGTTTGGTCAATTTAATCAAACCAACTTCAAATATAAACGGTAATGGTAGAAACTTTTATGATAATTATTTTATTGATTTAATTAATTTTTATTTAATTATAAAAATCATCTCTTACCTTGATTGTAATTTTGAAAGATTTATTCTTTTAAAATTTCTCTTTGACAAGATTATCTATTTAGATTTTTTAATTACTTATTTTTTAGTTTATAACGTTGCTTTTTAAAATATTTTATATTTTGTACTGACGTAGGGATTCCTATAGCAACGAGCGACTAGAGGTAGCCTTCAATTTTGGGTACTCAACTTCGATAGCAGAACTTCAAGTCAGCGATAGGACTCTTCCTTTTGGTGAAGCAGCAGCAGTCAACCGAGTTCCGGCAATACTTCACGGGCAAGGCTCTGGCTTTGAGCGGTGACAAGGACTCCAGCATTCTTGTTCCGACAATGATAGACTCCAACAACGGGGCTCAGTTCTCCACAGCAAGTCGAGGCAAGGCTATGGTTGGGCAGGGCTTTCATCCTTTCGATCAGCTTGTGTGCACTCCGGCAAGGGTGTGGCTTTGTGACGAGGGCTCCAAATAGCAGTGGCAGGCTCATATTTTTGGCAAGATGGTGAGGCGAAAAAAGGCAAAACAAATAACACTGCAATCTCTAAAATTGCACGCCTTTCTAAAAATTATCCCCTCCCCCACCCCCTCACCCCCCGTGCAACACTTGAGCTTGAGTATTTATAGAGCTTTGCATCCCTAGTTGGTTCCATGATTTGAGGCTAGGGATCGTTGCCTGCACTACCTTACTTTCTCTTCATCTTATTGACCTCCCACCTTTTAATGGAGCAACCGAGACTTGGTCACGAGGAGGCTCCTTGACGTTGAGAGGATGAGAAGAGTAATCGTCATGAGTTTGGGTGCACGCGTGGTCCACACAAGTCTATGCATGAAGGGTCGGGTTGATTTAACCGCCCCCCCTCCCACGGTTCTACGTTTTGAGCCTTGATTTTCTGACCTATTTAACCTGCCCTTCTTATGCTTTTTTATCTAACTCCACATATCTTGGAACTTCCCTCGACGGTGCCTCCAGGAGCTGCTCTTGAAGATTGACATGTGGTGTGGCTACGGCTGGCCATGTTATGCCACCGGGCTTGGTCTCACACTCGAGTCAAGGGGTTTGGTATATAACGTGGATGAACAGTGTTTTGGAGTCATAATTTTTTTATTATTCCTATCCTTGCAAAGTATTGATATTTATACGTTGAAACATGGATATTTTTCCTAGGACATTGATATTTATTTTTATTGATGTAGAGCCATGTAAAGCCAAAATTAACTAAAATAAAAAAAAAGGTTGTAATGTGATGAGAAATAAAAAAATCATTTTCATTAAAATGTATAAAAAAATAGATAAACAGACTATCCACAAATTCTCACAATCCCTATTGTGATTTATTAGTGTCTATTTTTTCATCAATTTGTTTATAACTTGGTAGTAGTTGAACTATAATCTGTATTACGAAGAAAAATATAATATAAAAAAATAATACTGATGTGTATATGTATTAATTAAAGGGGTACCCGTCCTTTTTTGCCGCATTGAAGCACCTACATCTTATTTATTTTTTAACATTTTAGTGGTTATATGAAGTTCTGACCTTTCATCTCCTCTCCGTGCACCCCGTAGGTTTCCACTAGCTCTGTCTAGAAGTTAAGCTGCTATCAGTGGACTTTTGTATGGCCAATTGGCAAATAAACAATCATAAGCACATAATAATACTTTTTCTTTATTGTATTTATTTTGCCAAATGCTTCTTAAAAGGGATAGAAGCAAAGTGTTATAAATGTAAGACCATATTTGTCCATTGTTAAAATCCACGAATGATATTTGTCCAGCACTATTGCCAATGGACAAATTTGCGATTAAATAGGGGAATGATGTAGTATTCACAAATCCATCGGTATTTTATGGTTGGTGTTTTTTATTTAATTGCTTAGCTACCCATGTTATTATTTGGCTAGGGTTTTGGTGGCAAATGAATCGGGTCACTTCAACCGATCACAAGCCATTTGTTAATTATATAGGATGGCACTTGTCAAAATTTGTTCTTTTATTTTATAATTTTTTTAATAATTTTTTATCAAAATCAACTAAACATAATTTAAATACAGTTTCTTTAGAGAATTAATTTTTTTCCACAAAATTTTGACCTATAGTTTTTTTTTCTAAAGCATCCACCTTTTTCATTATTGGGGATAATAATTTAAATTATTTGTTGAATGTGGTGGTACTTTAAGTTGATGTTAGATGGTGAGAAGGCCTTACTCCAAGAAAGCAAGCCGGCTTGAGTTGCAAAATCAGGCTTTTCTAAAGATAATAATCATCTGCCTACAATGAGATGTCTGACGAGTTTACCTCCAAAATAAAGTGGGTTCGCTATCCATTACTTCTCGTAGAAAAGAAGGCTACCACTCTAATGCAAAAAGAATTTGATTTTTTTTTTCCAGAGACAAGTGACTTATTTACATAGGTATTCCTAAAAAATTTTGTAAACGGTTAAGGCATTAGTTATAGAGGTTAATGAGGAATTAATGTGAGATATAACTAATCAAGTACAATAAAAGGGAAAACTGGCTTTCAGTAAAACTAAATCATCCTTATTGAGATCAATCTAATTTGTAGATGATAATCGATAAATTAATATAATTAGTTGTGAGATAAAATAATCCAATAAAGTTGAGATGGAGCGACGACAATGAGGAGCCGCTGGCAAGGTTCTACACAAGAACCTATGATCTGTGTTAGAATTAATTAAATATTTAATCTTCATTTCAAGACATAATTTAATACAATATTGATGAGAAGTATCAATTAAAATAAGCTCACCAACTTGAAAAAATATCTTTCAAAATGGACAAAACTAATTTAATATAAAAAATTTCAAATTTAGGAAAAAACCACTAGGCAGATAGCCAGATCAAATTCACCATATTATAACTTTATACAAAAAATATCCATTGGAGAACAAACTCCTCAGTACTAATTTATTATAATTTATAAATAATTGGTATTAATTACAAATAAAAAGAATGATAGAAAAATATTACTGATTAAAAACTTTACGAAATTATTCTTGACTATCACGAGCAAATCTCAACAAAATATTCGTTTTTCTTTAATCGACACAAATTTTTTTTCTCCCATCATTGACTTTTTTCTCCACACCCCAAAGAAGAAAAAACGTTTGTTGTTGTTTTTTATTCTCACCACACGAAGTAAAACACGTTTTCTAAAAAATCTTAATTTTTATCTAAAATAAAATTACAATTTTATATATTTATTAGGAAGGGACAACCCAAAATTCTGAAATTATGAGCGACCTTTTAGGCACCAATAGGGTATTCTTCGGAGCAGGGACAGTAAAATGAAAAAGAGAAAACAATTGTATCATTCCAAAACTAAAGAATTGTTTACAGCACTACTCTAATGCATTTTCAAATGACTACTAATTTTGATTTGCTCAACTAAACCTCCCAATCAACGATACATACCAACTATAACTATCAATTGCAGCAACTCAACTATTTTATTCTAGTATTTCCAAGATCCTACTTTAATCTCACACTATCTTTGCAGGGAAAGCTAGCAAGTGGCCAGGAGATAGCCGTGAAGAGGCTATCTCAAAGCTCGGGACAGGGTGTTGAAGAGTTTAAAACTGATGTGGAGCTAATTGCGAAGCTTCAACACCGAAATCTAGTGAGGCTTTTGGGTTGGTGCAAGCACAAGGAAGAAAAATTACTTATATATGAGTTCATGCCCAACAAAAGTTTGGATAAAATCTTATTTGGTTAGTTGTTTTTTTTTTTTTTTTGTACGTGAACATTTCTATGAATTGCTACTTTTTATTTTATTTAGTGTTTGTTGTCTTGTTGATAGAAGTTTGTTTATGACGAATCAGACCCAACTTCAGAAGTGAAACTTGACTGGGGAAAGCGCTTCCACATTGCACAAAGGGTTTGCTCAGGGCCTTCTTTATACACATATTCAAGATTTAAAACTAGATGCTGATATAAACCCCAAAATTTCAGACTTTGAAGTGGCAAGAATGTTAGATGTTGGACGTATATATATTTATCTAATTATATCATATTTTTTATTATTAAGATTTGAGCCTAAATTAATTGATCTATTAAAGTTAAGATTAATAGAAATTTAATAATTAAAGATAAATATGGATAAATATGTGTAGATATCGATTTTCATAATCTCTAATTTATGATGTGTTAAATTAAAATTATGAAAGATAAGGATAAAAATATGGTTATAAGTATAAATACAGGGACCCGTAAGGAGTTTTTCTTTCTGATATCTATCATGCAAAAATTGGGTTTTAAAGAATCTGTGTAAAATTTGGAAGATCAAAATATCAAAAAATTAAGAATCATATTGCTTTTATGGATTCGGGTACGCTTCCGCTATTCAATTATATTTTTTTGATAATTTGATACAAAAAATAATAAATTTTTTTTAATAAAGAATTGTCGCAGGGAATCAGCCTGGAGCAAATACCAAAAGAGTTGTTAGTACCTGGTAAGTTTTTTCATCATTTTCCTTCTGAGAATGTGCAGATTACAAATTTGCTACGGTAATGAGGTATGTTCCTATAAATTGTTCCAGTGGATACATGCCACCTAAATACGCATGACATAGGATGATACTCTTGGAGCTTGTTAGCGGAAAGAGAGCCACTGGTGTCTATCCACTTGAACACTCAGAACACCTTTTAGGCTATGTAAGTTGTGTGGTCCTTTCTGTAAACTCATGTTCTAAAAAGGACTGCATAGTGAAATATTGGAATTTTGAAAGTGAGTATGTTATGTTGTTAGGCTTGGACAATGTGAGCGGAAGACAGAGATGTAGATGTCATTGATCCACCCATGCCTATGACGGAGGAAGTGGCCAAGTTCATCCATATTGCATTACTATGCGTGCAAGAAATCGCCTCAGAAAGACCAAGTATCTCATCTGCGGTTCTCATGTTAAGCAGTGAAAATCCTAGTCTGCCCAATCCGAAGGAACCTGCATTCCACATGATAAAAGTATTAGTGTATAGAGGACAATTGCTCGTAATTAAAACGATGTAATTACTTTATAATTGTTTGAAATTCAAATGTGGAAGATTGGTGCTGTAAATTCAAATATGGAACGTCGGTGTCTTGTGCACCAAGTCATGTAAGTATATAACACTTTCTTTCATTTCTCTCAAGTGAAGAGGGTTTTTCGATATGTCAAAAGTACCATTGATCGTAGTCATTTTTTATCCTCTCAAATTGATTTCACTCTCCGTGCTTACTCTGATTCGAATTGGTGCTTTACAGCTAACTATCAATCCTGTTTTTCATGCTCGCTCCAAACACATCGAAATTGATTATCATTATGTTAGGGAGCAGGTTGCCTTGCGTAAATTACAAACTCAGCATGTCTCCTCTTCAGATCAGTTGGCTGATATTTTTACTAAAGCTCTACTACTTCGCCCTTTCTCTGCCAATTTGTTCAAGCTTGGCATCGTTCATCTGTCTCACTTGAGGGGGGATATTAGTGTACAGAGGACAATTGCTCGTAATTAAAATGATGTAATTGCTTTATATTGCTTGAAATTTAAATGTGGAAGGTTGGTGCTGTAAATTCAAATATGGAACGTCGGTGTCTTGTGCACTATAACACTGTTGTATCAATTCATTTTGACAGATGAAAATCAAATTCTTCTCAAAAAGTCCCGATTCATCGGATACGTCCCCACTTGTCTGAGGTTCCATAAGCAACATGAGAGGGCAAGCAGGATTTCATTCGATTATTTCTTCCTCATATTACGATGGTAGGTGATTTTCTTTGAACAGGAGAGAGACAAGAGTGCAGGATATCCTTGTTGGGTTACCAGTGAATATGTTTGCCTTGTTGAGGTAGTTTTCAATGAATGTACTTAACTAGAAATTTCATTTTCTGATTGTGATCTCGATGAGAAAAAAGCTTATGCAAAGAGCCTGACAACAGAGCTTAAAGAGAAGATGAGGAGAAAGATAAGAGTGGGAAGGAATGCATCTTGTGCAATCGGTGTGAGAAGAGAAACAGTTAATACCTATTTGTCTAGCATGTGAATTAACTATTGCTACTCTCTTCCACGTCCTGGGTGCTGGCACTGAGGAATTCAACATAAGTTGTACAATCCACCTGCTCTCCTCTGTTATTAAACAGAAGCAATATATGGAGCATACCCGCGTGGGCATCGATTAGGTGGAAGAGATAT
The DNA here is from genome assembly GCA_032619315.1 of Piper longum. NCBI lineage: Eukaryota > Viridiplantae > Streptophyta > Magnoliopsida > Piperales > Piperaceae > Piper > Piper longum. The sequence continues at coordinate 12,281 of JAVDBV010049218.1, read as the reverse complement.
AGTATTTTGTTTGGTGACGGGGAAAAGGCAGAAATATCAGATATCTAATAGAGAAGTTTTAAAGGTTAAGGTCAAGTCATTTGAAGGCTGTGCTTATCCAAGACAATCCCGCTTGCTCTGATATGGAAATTAGCCTAGCCGTAATTGGGTTGAAACATTATGATCTCATTGTTGTGGTTGTTGGAGAGTTTTATTCTTGCAACTAATCTTGTTTACTGCAATTATCTACGACTGGAGGATGCCCCACAAGGAATGGCTCGCGGCAGGAGATCTCTTTATTTGTTGATCTGATTGCGAAGGGAGTAGAGTACTTGACTCTTCCTTTTGTGGTTGACCACTTAGTTCGAAGAGACAAAAGCTACTGTAATTTCGTTTCAAGGAAGAACCATTTTTTTTTTGGATCACTGTTAGTTAGCCAGGGATTTAATCATATAAATAAGGTGTACTTCTGAAGAGGACCCGACCTCTTGTACATGGACCGACTCCAAGGTTTATGTATTCTATTAAAAAAGTACGATAGGCTAAACTTGTATTTTATTTTATTTTCTTTTCTTATTGTCAAAAGTGAAGGTTTTTTTACTAAACTGCTTTGAGGAAAAAAAGGTACTCCAACCGAGGTCCGCCATATGATTATCACTGTTCAGTCATCCCTACATCAACAGCCTCTGTTCCGTTAGGACTCGTCCACGTTCTGTTTCCGCCCTTCCATTCTTTCAACGCGTGATTTTTGTTTTGCATCAGTGGCGTGGGTGGTTATTAAGCTGCGACGAATCAGAATTTAGTAGTCGTACGTCCAGGAATATTTCCTGGCCGTAGGCCAACTTCATGACAAGTGCACCGAAAATCCAATTAAATATGGAGGCTTTGCGGGTTGGGCTTTCTCAGCTGAATTTTAAGTGAACTCATCAACTTTTTATAATACTAGTTAATGACCCCATCCAACCCAACCCAAATTTTAGTTTTGGAAGAGAGCATGGTCTTGTACACATCCCATACCCTCTCATTAGAAAAATAGCAGTATAGATCCTCTAATTTGTCCCATCAAATTCCTCTCCAATCCAAGTCCTAGTTATTATACAAGTAATTTTTAATTTAAGTAGTAAGCTAATGTTGATTTTTGATGCATTTATCAACTTTTTTTTTAAATCATTAACTTATTTTTAGTTAAAATATATTAAAATTCTCAAGATTAATATGGACATTGATAAGTGTTAGAAATATATATTTATTCTCTAGATTTTGGACTTAATTGTGTTTAGTGTTTGTGGGTTTTTCATGTTTCTATTGAGTTTTAATATAGGTTTGAGTAGTTTAGATGATTTGTAATTTATAGATTTAGTTAATTTTGGTGTTAAATTGCATGATTAATTAATTTTTATTCATTTTAAAAGAGATACTGTGATAATCGACTAAACCGAGAAGACCACAGACGAATCAGACGAAAAAAGGAATGAACAAAGTGAGTTACCGAGTGAGTGTTGCGACACCAAAAGTCTTGGTAAGTGAATGTCACAACACTTGCGGATGGAGAAATTAGAAACAGTCAAGTGTCGCTACATTGGATATCTCGGTGATTGAGTGCCACGACACTAAGGCGATACAAAAAATAAAAATAAGTGAGTGTCGCATCATTGAGAGTGAATGTCACGCCACTTGTGTTGAAAAGTTTTAGATAGTTACGAATTTGAAGAACCGAATTCTACGAAGAGAATCTAATTATTTTCAATTATAAAAGGGTTGTTTATGCACGAAATTGAGAGAGTTTTTCACGGCTATTCTTCATATTTTTCAAGCCTCTTCTTAAGGATTTTGGTTTCCTTGAAGTGGATTCCTAAGGAATAGATTGAAGATTCAAGAAAAAAAGGGAGAATTACTTTTAAAGATTGGTTCAAAAGAGTTTCTCTTCTTTTCTTTTTTTGTGATTTATCATAATATTATCATGAATCTTACATATACTTTTTAATGGTTTTATTTTCTTATTTTATAGAGTACATTTAATTATGCCCAAGAGGAGATGAACTTATACTAGGGGTGTAAACGAGCCGAGCCGAGCCGAGTAGGGGTGTGCTTAAGTTTGGTTTGATATAAAACGAGCCGAGTCAATCTTTAATATAAACGAGCCGACCCGAACTTGTCCAAAATTTATGGTGTTTGGGCTTGGTTCGAGTCGAGTTCGAGCCGAGTTCAAGCTGAGCTCAAGCCGAGTTCGAGCCTAGCGAATATTTATGTGCTAGACTTATATAGGATCAAAATTTTTTATCACTATATAAGTTCAATTTGACCTCAATAGTATTTATGAGTTGAGCTGAACCGAACATTTTTTAGAGTTTAAACACATCGAGTTTGAGTTTCTAGCCGAACTGAGCCGAACACTCCTTTGCTCAAGCTCTGTTCATTGTTCAACGAGCTTATTCATTTCGAACCGAGTATTTTTTCGAGCACAAAATTAACGAGCACGAGCCAAGTCAAGCCGAATGCAAAAAGCTCGCAAACAGGCTTGGCTCGTTTATACCCCTAACTTAAACCAATGACTTAATAGCTATATTAAATGGATTTTAATTATTATTTTCTTCGATTTTGTTATGTTCAATGCTTTAGTTATTGAAGCATAGTTAGGTCTTGCAAAGAAGCTATGTTTTAAATAATTAATTGAATGATAAATTGATTATAACCCATCCAAACTATTCTATACATGTCTTAATGTATTATTCAGTGTAAAAATAATTCTACTATCAAATATATATAAAAAAAAATTAATAGCATACTGTCTTATACTCTGATAGCTTATTTCTCATTAACGATCGAACGTTATCTTCATATAGTTGGGTACACTTGATCTTTCATCGCTCATAATGCACATCTGGTATCGACTCGGTACATGGTCATAAAATTAACTTAATTTGAACTGAAGCTGGTTTGCTAGTGTAAAACTCTGACTCGAGTTATGAGTTTTACAATAATTATATTATAAGAGTTCTACTATCTCATAAAATGTAATAATTAATTCATGATAATAATTATTTTGTCAATTAATTGGTTTAAGGAGATTCTATTCTCTTTCATAGCTTTTGCACATTGAGAAAAACTTAAACTTTAGATTAGACACTATGTTGTCTTCATTTAGATTTAATTTTAGATTATAAATTTAGTTTAGGTAAAAATATTCAAAATTCTTATTTTCTTGTTTTAGATAATTTAATTTGAGAATTTTAATTAATTGAATAACTATTGTCTTAGGGATCAATACTCTACTTATTATTAAATTACTTGATTACGATGGGTACACTTGCCATTATAATAAATTCGTATCATACACATGTAATGAAATAGATCGAATCAATTCAGAGTTAGTAACTCGGAAGAGGGAATCAACTCAAAGTAAAAAATATATTATAGTTTTTAAAAGCAATATGGGAATCGCATGCACTGAAATAGATACAAGAAGATCAAAGTCTGACAACTTAAAAAGAGGCGAGCACCTCAAAATTTAGCACTTTAGGCAACACCGTTTAATGAAATAAAATCATAGAATAAAATGTTCATTTGCTTTCTTGTAAATTGGATTTTAATGCCGGTGATTTGGACATGAGTCTCTTAAATTGGTGTAATTTGTGACAAATTTCCACATGAATTGTACTGCTTATCATTGACCTTGTTTACTTGTTTAACTTTTACCAAAACAATTTTGTAAAATCTTAGATGATTTTATTATTTTAAACTTGTAAGATCTTGTGTTTTAGTGTAGAAAAAAAAAGCATAATATATACATATAACTATATGAATTGTTCGATTCATTCTTATATAAAATGTCTAGATATTAATATACAAGGTCGCCTCTTACATGAAATAAAAAAAAAACAACAGTTTAAACTCAATTCCTTCTAACTTCTGCAATTTTTGTAAAAAAAAAAAGACATTGTGTTCCTGTGGTTTTTACTATCAGTGCATTTTTTATATATATCCATAAATTTCTATCATATATACATGTGCTTCTTACAAAAAATACTTATACGAGGACCATCTTTTCTCTTGTCTAATTAACTATGTATTTTTACAACAAAAGCAATTTTTACTTTAGAAAACAAATAATTTAGGCATCTCAGCTGCTCCAAATATCATGACAAGTACCATAGCTAACACAAAGCTATTTGATATGAATGGATCGAAATATGTTGTTGGAACAGAGGAGTTCATAAAAAAAAAGAAGAGAGAATCTCCTCCTCCAGATAAACATCTAGTGTGGTGAGTATGAATACCTATATATAAAAAAAAATGAAAAATTAAAGTAATCTACAAGCAGATGTCAATTGGAGCAGATAAATGGATGCATACCATTTACTAAAAAGTAAAAAATAAAAAGGCCATTGGCTAGAAAGATCTTAGAATGGTCAAATATTGTTTTAACTTTTCTCTTCATTCTAGAATCGAGTAACTGAATATAATTCACTAAAAAATATATGAGATTTCTGCACATAGAAACGCTTGATACAGATTGTAAAATTAAAACTAGGTGATAGGTTAATTTCTCATAAGTATCAATAAATTGAAATATAAAAGTAGAGATTGTAGGAAAGTAGTTGACCAATAATTTAAATCTTTATGAGTTATCAAAATAGGAACGTATGGAAAGCGGTTAGTCTCTTGTAAGATGCACCATGAAAGAAGACAGCTTTCAAGCATCTATAGATTATGTCAGTGCTATCGGCGTTGGTGGCCACCTCGCAGGTGGCGTTCTTGCCGCCGCAAAAGTTATTCTTTGGCCTTCATGCCCGCACATAATCCACAACTCTAGGTGTGCACCATACATCCGACCAAATGAGGCCGGCCCTCTTGCTGACCACTTCTCATTCCACACGCTCTTCACCTACTAGTCCATCGATGCCGAAGAATGCCCAGACTGTCCCTGGCATCGCCATCGCCGAGATACGTCCTCTACTGACATGATGTAATGTAAAGCCTCTCCTCCGACTTGAAGCATACGCGCCTCAAAGGTCGAAACTTTGGGTGGCAGCGTCAGGAGACAACGAGAGTGAGGGGATTGGCAGGTTTTCCCGGGAGTGGATTCTTTGGCTTTTAAAACCACAAAATCTGGGTTGGGTTAAGAAGTAATTGGGTTGAAAGGTTCACTTATTATTAAATAGCTGAGTTGCGTTAGGTAATTGGGTTGAAGGTTCACTTATTATTTAGCTGAGAAAACCGAACAGCTGAAATTTTTCCGTTCCTGATCGTACAGCCACCAAATTTTGAACATCAATAGTGTGACTGCCTCATAACGCCGAGGTGGTAGAAGAAATTGTCAAACGACAGAAGATGAGGATGTCACGGCCGTGGAGGTGGAAGAGATGGCGACGTTGGGTTGGGTTGACCGCCATTACTTCAATCGAGTAGGGAATAAGAGGTTGTGCTTCCCCCGGTTAATAATTGTGTGACTGCCTTATAAGGCCGAGGTGGTAGAAGAAAATGTCAAAAGGCAGAAGAAGAAGGAGGAGGGAATGTCACGGCCGTGGAGGTGGAAGAGATGTCGACGTCGGATTGGTTTGACCGGCATTAATTCAATCGAGTGGGAAATAAGAGGCTGTGCTTCCCCCGGTTGCATAGCATCCATCCATCCACCCCCACCCCTCTCTTCTTTCCTATATCTCTTTACTTTACTGCTCCTGGTTGGTAAGTGGCGAACTGTCGATAAGACCAGACTTTAATTATCCCACGGCCATGGCCACTCTCAAAGTCGTCGTCAAGGAGTTGAAGCACAGGTGTTTTTGCCTTTTCTTTTATCATTATATTCTTAGTGCCGGTCAAGAAGAGCAGCCGGGTTTTTGTTGGCTAGCGAAGCCAATGTCCAGCATGGGTGTACCGTAGATGGCGATCTCGGCGTTCCTCATCATCCTTACCTCCGTCGCCATCACCCATCTCCCCGTTTCCGCCGGGGAAGGCGACACCTTGGCCACCGGGGAGTTGCTACGCACCAACCAGACCCTCACTTCCCCCAAAGGCACCTTCGCCCTCGGCTTCTTCGACTCCGCCGACTCTACTACTCATGGCCACCGCTTCTACCTTGCCATCTGGTACAACAACATTCCCGGCCGCACCGTCGTGTGGGTCGCCAATCGCAACGCTTCCTTGACCGACCCCGCCGGCGGCGCCACAGTTGCCTCCGACGGCAACCTCGTTGTCGTCGACGGTAATTCGACGGTGGTTTGGTCTTCTGGGATGATGATCGGTGCGGGGGGACGGACGGCCGCCGTCATCGACGAAAGTGGGAATCTTGCCTTGAAAAGCATGGATGTTGATGGAAGGATTGTGTGGCAGAGCTATGATTTCCCCACGGACACCATGTTGCCGGGGATGACACTCCGGATGAACCTCACGACGTGGAAGGTGAATGGGCTTGTGTCTTGGAGGAGCCCCGACGACCCTTCTCCGGGGGACTACTACTTCGGTCCAGACCCGGCGTGGCCGGTGCAGTCGATCATATCTCGCGGTGGAGGGTCGGCGAAGGTGTGGAGGAGCACCATGTGGAACAACAAAGTGTCCAGTGACGTGACGACTGTGAGCGGGGTGAGATCCTTTGCCATGTATCTCACCGTTTTCACTGTTGGGGAAGAGATGATATGGACACAGTCCATCTCCGACGTGTCGTTGGTGTGGAGGTTTCATCTCAACAGCTCCGGCTTCTTGGAGATGCTCGTGTGGCTGCCAGAGGCGGGTACTTGGGACGTGCCTTGGGGCAGGCCCAAAGGTCCCTGCCGCGTTTATGAGCCCTGCGGTCCTAATGGGGTATGCACCATGAATAAGCTTCCCCAGTGTACATGTTTGACGGGGTTTCGGCCAAAGAGGGAGGCCGAGTGGAACAGTGGCAACTGGTCTGCCGGCTGTGAGAGGCCGAGCGGTGGTATGGAATGTGGTGAAGGGGATGGCTTCCGGAGGTTAGGGCCGGTCAAGTTGCCCGACTTCCCCATCTCCAAGCTGAATTTGAGTGCTCTTGCATGTGCCAGCCAGTGTTTGAGGAATTGCTCCTGCAGCGCCTACTCATATGCCAATGTCAGTTTGGACCCCTCGCCAAGGTGTTTGCAATGGGCTGGGAGTCTGTTGGACATCGAGGATAATTTCACTGGCAGTGGGCAGGATCTCTATATTCGTCTATCCAAAGATGAATTGGGTAAATCTATCTACTTTTCTTGAGTTTTTATCAATCTTGTTGACTTAGGTATGCAGTCGATATTAATCTAAACATTAGCTTCCTTCATGTCTCTGCAGATCAATTGACAACACTCTCCAAGAAAAGCAAAAATTTGGTTTCTATTCTTGTGACTACCTTATGTGGCGGTGTGATAATATTCAGTGTCCTTGTCTATCTCCTATGGAGAAGATTTAGAAATCAAGGTACGAATATTGTTGGGCATTTTAATGTGCATTGATAACCGACTTTATTTCCCTTTTTTTTTACATGGCTGGCATTAATAGATGAAGATAACAGTAGTAGTATGTGATGATGAATGTTATATTATACGCGGACTGGACAGTTTCTTACAATTAGTTTATTTCCTTCTTGCGGATTATTTGAATTGGAAATTTATATTTACATTTTTCGTGTCCAGGAAGGGGGCTGAATTTGATGGCTTTCAATTCTAGGTTGGTTAGCGAGGATTTACCTTTCTTCAATTTTTCAAGTTTACAAGCTGCAACGGAGAACTTCTCTACAGCCAACAAGCTTGGAGAGGGTGGATTTGGATCTGTTTATAAGGTATAAATTATCAGTTTATATAATTATAGGCATATTTATAAAAAATAAAAGTGGATGCAAATGAGTGTTGCTCACAACCACCTGAAGAACGAAATTGTTATGGCAATGTTGCAGGGAAAGCTGCCAAACGGTCAAGAGATAGCTGTGAAGAGGCTAGCTCAAAGCTCGGGTCAGGGGCTTGAAGAGTTTAAAACTGAAGTGGAGCTAATTGCAAAGCTTCAACACAGAAATCTTGTTAGGCTTTTGGCATGGTGCATTCACAAAGAAGAAAAGCTACTTATATATGAGTTCATGCCCAACATAAGCTTGGATAAAATATTATTTGGTTTGTTGTTTTATTCTTTGACATTTCAACAAGGAAATACTAGTTTTTCATACTGGTCTGTTGATTTAGAACTGTTCCTGATGAATCAGATCCAGCCTCGCAAGTAAAACTTGACTGGGGCAAGCGTTTTCTCATTGCGGAAGGAATTGCCCAGGGGCTTCTTTACATACATAAGCATTCCAGATTTAAAATCGTTCATCGAGATCTCAAGCCTAGCAACATTCTACTAGATGCTGATATGAACCCCAAAATTTCAGACTTTGGTTTGGCAAGAATTGTATCAGGTAACCAGACAGGAGCAAATACCAAAAGAGTTGTGGGCACCTAGTAAGTATTGTTTTTTTTTTGGGGGGGGGGGGGGGTTGAGAATGCGTTGGTTAAAAATTTTGTTCGGTGATTGATAAGTGCTCTGAAAAACTATTTGTCAGTGGATACATGTCACCTGAATATGCTTTGCATGGTGTCTTCTCTGAGAAGTCAGATGTGTATAGCTTTGGGGTGATTCTGTTGGAGCTTGTAAGTGGGAAAAGAGCGACGGGTGTCTATCCACTTGAACACTCAGACCATCTTCTAGGTTATGTAAGATATTTCTTTCCTTTCTGCTCACTGATGTGTGTTTCTTTCTCCTTCCAATGACATTCGCAAAAGCATGATACAAGTAAAATATAAAGTTGCGTCCTGCAAATCATGAACTTGTACACTGATCAGTTTTTTAACAAGTAACTTTTGCATGTTTAGGCTTGGACGCTGTGGGCGGAAGACAGATACTTGGATATAATAGACCCATCTTTATCTATGACAGAAGAAGTAGCAAGATGCATCCACATTGCATTGTTATGCGTGCAAGAAGCCCCAGTAGATAGACCAAGTATCTCATCTGTGGTTCTCATGTTGAGTAGTGCAAATCCCAGTCTGCCATTGCCGAAGGAACCTGCATTTTGCATGATGAAAAGTTCGGTTTCATCAGATACATCCCCACTTGTTTTTGGAACGGTAGAAGCACACTATCACTCGATTATTTCTTCCACATATTACGATGGTCGGTGATTTGCTCTGTGCAGGTGGAACAAGGATGTAAGAGGTGGATATTTGCAAAAAGTTAATGCCCTTGGAACAACGGTTGTTCGCATTGAGTTGAATGTATATAACTTGTATCTCCATTTTCTGATTGCGAGCTCAATGCCGATGAGCTTCTAAAGAAATTCTTTAAACAGATAAAAATTCAAGGGGGGCAAAAAACGTAGGTATCATGTGTTGACTACTGCATTTTAGGGAATTGCAATCCTATAGCGGCCACCTATTGTGTGGTTAATGTTATGCATGAGAGGAGCAGCTGACAAGGTCAAGGGAGGAGAAGGGGCATTGCATATCAGTCAGCTCTGTCTTCCCATTATTATTAGCACTCGCTTTTTGTTGCAAGAGGAAGTCATGATTCATAGGCCCACATGCTTTGTGGGTCTTGTAATAATGGAATTAAGCCTTAACCAGACATTGGCAATCGCCTCAATATATTTATTTATTTCTTCTGAAATATGATCAAGACTTCACCATCAATTTATTTCTGCAATCGGAAGCGGTATCGTATATGTATATGCGTTTACTATTTTCACTTAAATTTAAACTATAAAGAGATGGCCACACTACACGTGTAACGTGTGTGTTAGAGAAAGATTCCAATTTTTAAGGAGATGAGTTATAGTATTCATGAGATGGCACTCTATTGTAGAGATAAAATTTAATTAAATAAAGATATAGATTATAATAATTTAATATATTATTGTTATATTTCGATTGGTCTAATTTTCTAGTTTTGTTTAGAGTAGGATTTTTAAATTTTCTTTTATTAATAAGAGTTTTTGATTGGTATCATTAGAGTTTTTGAGTTCAACAACGTACTGCTGTTGGAGAAATTGTCAAGCCACGTAAGAGGGGCTAAAGCAAATTAAAGCCCTTGGATAACGGGATTAAGAAAATCATGTTTGGAGTTTAAGAGGATTGGTAGAAGAAATTAGGTGGAAAGAACGAGTAGGGGGGATGGAATTGTGCAAAAGGCGTTTTAATGGAGAAACATTTTGTTTCCAAGAAAGTCATTTGGCGCTTAGACGAGGGAGAGATGGGAGTGATTCTATGATTAGGGGAGTGGTTAGGACGCGCTTTGGTCTTCATATTCACAGGCAAGTGGTAGTAGCTTTGAAGAAGATGAGGAAGAAGAGGCCTGGCGCAGGAGGGGATAAAATATAATAATTATTATGAATTCTAAATGGCACGGTGTCGTTCACGTTACGGCACTGCACAGAATGGAGTTGACCTCCAGCGCTCAAATTACACACACAATAAGTAGCGGCCAATAGTCATGTTGTCTTCCCACGGCCCTGGTCATACATTGATGGCCGCTGCCCAGAAAGTCGTCGCCTACGACTTCAAAGGCGAGAGATGTAGCGCTCTTTAACTCCTAATTGGTCAGCACTGGCCGTTTCATCGGTCATTAATGGGCAAGTAGATCATGGCCTTCTCCGTCTCTGTGATCCTGTTCTTGGCCACTTCCCACCTCGCCATTTCCGCCGGGGAAGACACCTTGGCCCCCGGGGAGTCCCTCCGCACCAACCAGACGCTCACTTCCAGCAGGGACACCTTCGCCCTCGGCTTCTTCGACACCGGCAACTCTTCGCACGGCCACCGCTTCTACCTCGCCATCTGGTACAACCACATCCCCGGCCCGACGGTCGTGTGGGTGGCCAATGGCAACGCTTCCTTGACCGACCCCAGCGGAGGAGCCATCGTTGCTTCTGACGGCAACCTCGTTGTCGTCGACGGGAATTCGACGGTGATTTGGTCTTCTGGGATATTAGAGTCTGTCCGAGGACCGACCAGCGCAGTCATTGAAGAGAGTGGCAATCTTGCGTTGAGGAACGAGCAAAGGAGTATCGTATGGCAGAGCTTCGATTTCCCATCCGACACCATGTTGCCCGGAATGACCCTCCGGTTGAACTTGACGACGGGGAAGTCGAACGGGCTTGTGTCGTGGAGGAACCCCGACGACCCTTCTCCGGGGGACTACTACTTCGGTCCAGACCCACTGTGGCCGATGCAGTTGGTCCTCCTCAACAGAAGAATGTCGGCAAAGAAGTGGAGGAGCACAATGTGGAACAGCCAAATCTCCAGTTACACGACGACCATCACCGGTGGCAGATCCTTCGCTACGTATCTCACCGTATTGACTACAGGGGGAGAGATTACATGGGCGCAGTCCACGTCCGACGCATCATTGGTGTGGAGGTTCCACCTTAGCAGCTCCGGCGTCTGGGAGATGCGGACATGGGTGCCGGAGTCTGGTATCTGGGAGGTGCCATGGTACAGACCCCAAGGTCCATGCCGGGTTTATGCAGCCTGTGGTCCTAATGGTGTCTGCTATATGAACAACTCCCCTAATTGCATGTGTTTGGAAGGGTTCCGCCCAAGGAGGGAGGCGGAGTGGAACAGCGGCAACTGGTCTGCCGGCTGCGAGAGGCAGGCCGCCATGGACTGCGGTGGGGAGGATGGATTCCTCAAGTTGGGACCAATCAAGTTGCCGGATTTCCCCATCTCGATGCTGAATATGAGTGCGGAACAGTGTGCCGATGCTTGTCTGAGAAATTGTTCTTGCACCGCCTACTCCTACGCCAATGTCAGCTTGGAGCCTTCTCCGAGGTGTTTGCAATGGGCGGGAAATCTGCTGGATCTTGCAGATAATTTCACTAGTAGCGGCCAAGATCTGTATATCCGTCTATCAGGAGATGAGTTGGGTGGGTACCAACTTGTTGAAATACTATTGATTATTATTATTATTATTATTTTGCTTCTTCTTCCCATAGGCTTTAATTATTAACGTCAGTAACGTAATAATCTGAATATACTTAAATGCATTTTGATTGGCTTGCATGATGTGTTTACAGATAGATTGAATCGTAGCACCTCCAGGGAAAGCAGAAATTTAGTTCCGATTCTTGTGGCCACCTTATGTGGTGGTATGATAATCTCGGGTGCTGTTGTGATCTATCTACTGCGGAGACGATACGGGAGTCGAGGTATTATCTGCTGCATGGTCATTGATGCATGTCCTTTCGTGCATCGATTGTAGATTATTATCACATTTTTTTTCCAACATGACCGCCGTTAATTAATATATGAACTTGCATGTTCCTATATATATATATATATATATATATATATATA
>JAVDBV010049217.1:0-19851 GCA_032619315.1 Piper longum | reverse complement strand
ATATATATATATATATATATATTATTCAATTAAAATAACGGACAATTTTATTTTTTTATATGATAAATAAATTCTTTATTATTTTTGTTTTATTTAATTTAAAATAATTAATTAATCATATATAATAGATAATTATTTATAGCCCCGATGTGCTGGTTGTGCAACCATGAAAGACTGGGAGTCTGCCAACAGCAGGCATTTAGCTTTAAACCCTTTTCCCTGGAAACACCACACGCGACGTTCCGTACTCCCCAACAATGGGCGAACCATATTGCTTGGTCCGTATGCCTCAATACCGGGCCACCATAGTACTTTCCCAATGGCTCGCCACCACGCTTTGCCACAATAATGCCTCCCTGATGGCCCAATCCCACTTGATATATCACAGAGCTATATAAATTCTATTAAAATTTTTGTAGAGTATTTAAATTTAAACTATATTTAAATGTTCGAGGGAGAAGTCAATGTTTCAAGAAAAAAAATCATTTTTTAGTAACTATTTTGTTTAGGATTTGTAATTGTAAATTCACAAATAACTTGGAGTACATTCTATTAGATGTTGGAAAAAAACTGTTGAATTATAAATAAGTATAATCCTATTCAAATTGATTTTGTCCTCCGTAAAACTTATTTTATTTAAAATTTTTATTTATTTTTTACTATTGTTAAAGATATTTAAGTATATTTTGACTCGACTTAAAGATCATACCTTTTTTAAGATCCCTACTTATTTTTGTCAATAAGTTATGGATGTGATCTCATTCAAATTGATTTTGTCCACATAATTTAAATTTTGTATTTATTTTTTACTATTGGTAAGGGCATTTAAGTATATTTAGATTCGACTTAAAAATCTTAACTTTTTTTAAAAATATCTATTTATTTTTGCAAGTTAGTTATGGATAATTATTTGCAATTGTTACTGATACTTGCCTATTTTTCATGTATTTTACCTATTCTTATGTACTTAATTGTCTTGAGATCTTGAGATTTTTAGGAATTTTTATTGTGTTTTTAGTGATTTTTATTAGTTAAGATTATTATAGTTTTTATTTAGAAATTATTAGTTTTGTCATTATATTAGATTATTAATTTAATTTTAATCTGTGTTTAATATTTATAGGAGATTGGAGAGGAAAAGTCGAAAAAGTGTGAGGAAATAAAGAAAAACCGATTTAATTAAGAAAATACCTTATTTCATTAATTGTGAAGAAAAATACCCGTGTGGTTAACTTGGAAAGGAAGTTATGAAAGACAAACGCCATGATTGGCTTGAAGAGCTGGAGCACATGAATTCATAAAATTAAGGAGGGGGTGTATGTCTTTGGGAACATAAAAGAATTTTTAGACGTGATTTTTAGCAAATAAAAGTGAGCACCTCAACGCTTAATTTTGGGGTTTTGAGCGACAAGCCCACATACTTATACAAATTTTAAAATTTTTTAATCAATTAAATCGACCTTCACGAAAATATTTTAATTATTTTCAACAAGGGTTGTTAAAGCACAAATTTAAGAGAGTTTTTTATTTCTTTTCTTCATTTTTTTGGAGGTTCTTCTTAAAGGTTTTGGTTTTGTTAAGTCAGATTGTTTTAGAAAAGATTAAAAATTCAAGAGAAAAAGAAAAAAAAATGTTTAAAGACTGAATCAATAGAATTCTGTTATTTGGATTTTATTGTTGTATTCTTACATATCTTTCAAATACTTTTATTTTAGTTCTATTTTCTTCTTTTATAGAGTAGATTAGTTTATATTAAAAAGTAGAATCTTAAATCAATGATTTGATTTATTACATTAGTTATAGTTTATATTATTATTATTTCATAAGAGTTGTGTTTAATGTGTTTAATATTTGTATTTATTTGTTTAAAAAAAAGTATGCTAAATAATTAGTTGAATTATAAATTAATTATGCTCTGTTTGTAGGTAATCTATAAAACATATCTACAAATTGAATGCGATTAGTTTAAATAGGAGTTGTTAGATATTTAAATCTTAGCCCGAGTAGGAAGGTTTAAGTATAACAGATTCATTAAGTTTAATGCTTCTTAATTAAAGTTAAAAAAGAATAGAACCGAACGAAGATATTTGAAGTTAATTAATTTTAATATTATTAATTAGATCATAATTAAAATAATTAAATAAGAAAAATTCCACCGTCCGGGAGTTTGCCGACAGCGGGCATTGAGCTTTCATCCTTTTTCCCTGAAAACACCAAACGCGACGTTCCGTACTCCCAACAATGGGAGAACCATATTGCTTGCTCCGTATGCCTCAATATTGGGCCACCATAGTACTTTTCCAATGGCTCGCCACCACGCTTTGCCACAATAATGCCACCCCGATGGCCCATCGTCACTGTATCCAAAGCCCACTTGATATCACGGAGCTAAATGAATTCTATTAAAATTTTTGTGTAGTATTTAAATTTAAACTATATCTAAATGTTCGAGGGAGAAGTCAATGTTTCAAGAAAAAAAATCATTTTTTAGTAACTATTTTGTTTAGGATTTGTAATTATAAATTCATAAATAACTTGGAGTACATTCTATTAGATGTTGGAAAAAAACTGTTGAATTATAAATAAGTATAATCCTATTCAAACTGATTTTGTCCTCCCTAAAACCTATTTTATTTAAATTATTTATTTATTTTTTTACTATTGTTAAAGACATTATATTTTGATTCGACTTGAAGATTGTTCGGGCGCGGGATCGTCCGCCCTCACGGAACGCAGTTCTTGGGATTTGATCCAGGTTTGAAGGGTTCGGTGAGACTGAGGCGCCCTGTAAAACCCGTGATTCGAGTCAGGGTTTTATAGCCGTTAGCTGATCGGTTCAACCGTCGAACCGATTTGAGTATGTTTCACAACACGTGTACTGAGCTAATGCCGGTCACATGTATGAGCTAGGAGGGTCATGTGTAGCCGAGTATATGATGATAATGACATGATTGAGAAAAGAATGAGTTATTAGAATGTATGAGAGCATACAATCAATGATTTTAGATTTCTTTATTTTGTGATCGTAGAAATAGTTTTAGGCTGAATAACGAATTAGGATGCGTTTAAGGTAGTTGGGTGGGTTATTAGTTATAGAGCATGCCATGTATATGTGGTGATGTTTGTTTTATTTTACGGGATTTTTCCCGATTTTTCTAGGATTTATTACGAACTAGTTATCAGTTTTAACTCGAGTCGGATTTGACTCAATCCTTATTTACAATGTTGCCACCGAGTCCTTTTCTTTTTCCCTCGACGTTTTTTTCCCAAAACCCTATTGCCGCCACCGTTGCTTGTCGCCGCTGCTACTGTCGGCGCCACCAGCCACCTATCTTCGTCGCCTAGCACCGCTGTGCTGTTGCCACGACGCCACAATCTGTCGCGATGCCGCCATTGTTCTCAGAGCCGATTCACTGTCGTTTGGGTCGAACCGCCGCCACCGTGACGCCGACGACCACCCTCTCGACCTCCTCGACGTTTCCCCCCTACCAAGCGCCAACATCGAGGCCGGCCATGGGCCCGATTGGAGCGACCCACCACGCCAGCCAGATTCGGTGCCGCCGTCGACGGCCATCGCCGTCGCGGTCGGCTGTGTTGTCACCACCATTAGGTTGGGCTTGTCGAGACGGTGCCGACCCTTACCCCTAATTGCCCCGCCGGAATAGTTGCCGGAAAACCGCAGGCAATGGTCGGAAAACCACCGAAACTAGCCGGAAGACTGGATTGACGGAGTTCACCGGATCTTCCGCGGAGTTCACCCGATCGAACCCGATCGAGCTTCGGACGTCATCAAGCGCCAAATTCGAAGTTCGAGATGCACACACGACGAAACCCTAGCCGTCACCGATTGCCAACGATGCGAGGTATAATTACCTCCAAGTTTATTATTTAGAATTGATAATTGTTAAACATGATGCTAGGGTTGAGTAATTGATCTGATAAATGCCTAAATGTAAATGAAACGGTGAGTTAGATGATGTGATTAAGAATGATGAGGACTAAGTGACTAATGAGGTACTCTGAGCATGATAAGTGGTTATGACGTAATTTAGAAAAACATAATAAAATTAATTTGAATAAGGTGAGTTATAATTATTTTCACATTTATGATTATTTAATTATTGATAAATGTTTGTATTGTGAGTGTGATAATTAGGACTAGTTTGATGCATCATTTATTTAGCAGGCGTTAGTATTTAGTTATGATGTGTAGGTACGGAGTAGGAGCTCACCTCCTAGGCGCGATGACACGTTTGAAGCTTCTACCAGGTCCGTTTAGGACTCATCTCTGTTTTACGCTCTATTCCATCGTCCGTTTGGTTTTCTACTTGCAGGATGAGTTAAGTGGAGTTTTATTAGATCCCATTTGACTCGGGCCATTTAGGCGAACAGTTTTCCGAGATTAATAACCCTCGAGGATGAGATCCCTCGAGTATGCTTTAGAAATTTAGATCGAGCTCACGATGCCTTCGGGCCTACTTTATTAATCCCAACCCAGGCCTATATATATATGCATAAT
Source organism: Piper longum (assembly GCA_032619315.1). Taxonomy (NCBI): domain Eukaryota; kingdom Viridiplantae; phylum Streptophyta; class Magnoliopsida; order Piperales; family Piperaceae; genus Piper; species Piper longum. Next base: position 15,332 of record JAVDBV010049217.1, on the reverse strand, counting down.
TTCGTATTTTCAGTGAGAGATGGAAAGAGGGAGGCACCATGGCTTCAGATAAGGCATGTGCTCGTCTGTGGGCTGATGTTGGGGAGGACCCACTTCATCTCGAGGGATCCTGCTAACTCCGCGTTTGAGTTCCTCACACCCAGAGAACGTGGAGGTTTATGGGTACTATTTAGTACAGCGCATGTCCTGACTTGTGGTTCAAATGGTACTAAAGGCGACTACCTGAGAGTGCTCGACCTTCGGCTCAAGGCCAGGAGTAATATGGAGGACGTAGAGGGCTGAGATGAATGAGAATGAGATTTGATGCAAGACGCAATAGATGAGATGGCCAAGGAAAGAGAATGAGATGGAAAGGGGATGCTGTCGACTCGAGAGCGATGGCTCCCATTAGTGCCTTTATGAGCGTTCTTGAGGAAGTATACGATGTTTTTGTTCAACAGGAGGGTTAGCTCTCCTGTGCCAGTTTGATATTACTTATTTTTCGGACTGGTAACACTCGTTACTGACGACCTTTTATAATATATGTAGGTGATGAATTTGATCGGATGTGCTAGCTTGGACGGAGGAGTAGTGAGGTCTCTTGCACACACACACACACATGTTTGATGATTGAGTGTTTAATCTTTTTTTAATGATTTTATTATATTGAAATTGATGTGAAAAAAAATGCAAAGAGATGATGATACACTGTGGTTGAATGTTAACATGATGATACGATGTGAATTATGAAGAGAATGTGTATGTGGGCTGAGATCCAAGTTTTAGAACAAGTATATAGTAGATTATATTATGTGAGAATGAAGTTGTTGATATATGAATATATGTTTGTATATATTATTTTGACAAGGTGGCCTCTAATTTCAATTTTAGGGGAGGCTTTGTCCGTTTTTACTCAGAATTTCTTTTTGATTTTATTGCAATTGTGTTGATAATTGTAAATTGATTTTCATGTCATCCATGTAATAGCATGTTAGGATTTTTGTGCATTCATCTATACATATAAAGAATCATATCTTCATCTTAAGACGCCGAAAGTAGATCCGGGTCAGCTTAACCAAATCTAGTAGACTAACGAATGGTTTGGTTGCCGGTAGCATTTCCAGGTTGGTTCACGGGCAAGCCGAATCGAGGTGTTACACGCCCTTGCCACGCAAAGAGATAATGCAATAATATAGAATAATGCAAATGATATCACACGCACCAAAATGACATGTAGGAAATCTTTTACGTGGTTCCTTAGGGTTCAATTTGAATCCCAATGTCAGTCCATGGTGAGATTAATACTCATAATCCACTATTTCTCCTTTGATTTTACAAGTTACACAAAACAATGAATTTTTGCTACCTTTAAATCAATTTGCATGAAATCTTGACTCCAATGTCATGGTTTGTCTTTTTCTACTCTTTAAATCCTTAAAATAACTTTGCCACTGCATTAGGAGTATTCAAAAATGGTGGGGTAGCAAATTTTTCCTCGATCCGAGGTGTAGAAAGCCTTCAAATTATTTCCGAATTTTTAATAAACCGAACTAGACCACTTTGGGTTGGTTCAGACCAAATAAATATTGGACCGGACAGGATGGCGTACACAGGTTTAGATCAAATATATATAGTTTTACTTCATCCTAAGATTTACCTCTAACTTTCCATTTTTTTAATTTTAAAATTAGTAACAATTAATATATATATATATATATATATATATATCTATATATATATATAGAGAGAGAGAGAGAGAGCAAGTACACACTTTATTCTCTATGTAGTTTGCAATATATCAATATTTTTTATTTGTAGGGATATGGTGGATGATATTTACTATTATTATTTACTAATTATTGATTATTAATTATTACCGTATTGTTTACCACTTTTTGGCCATCTATTTCTACTAAATTTTGACTCTTTTGACTGTCGATAAATGGTTAACTTTTAATGAATTTTGATTTAAATTAAATAAGTTTTTGTTATTGCTAAAATCCTCATTAAAAATATAAATTTGGTGTCACTTAGACTATATATTTATATTAAATTAACTATTAAAAATATATAATAATAAAAAATTTTAATTAATTATAATAACATCATTATTTTTTTATTCATATAGATCAATTTAATTATATTTTTACTTTAAAATATAAATAAAATAATAAATCAAAAAAATAATAGCGACAAGGGTTTCTATTACTATTGTCTCAAAATAAAAATAGTGCAGATAAATTTATTATTATTTTATTATTTTTTAATTAATTAAAATAATATATAAATATTTTATTTCAATTTAATTCAAAACATTCCGTAAAACAATTAACTTGCCGACCACTTGCAGCCATGAATTACCCCGTACTAATATTTGATGTTTGCAATTCTACATCATTCCATTAACTGTTGCACCTCCCCGGCCATTAATAACTCTACCACCCTTTCCCCCACTCAAGATTTGGCTGTATATTTACATAGTAGATTTGTAACTGGGCATCCCACTAGGTACGAAACTCACACCCTTTCATAAACCTCCGTACTTATTGTGGAGAAAGCCATGTGGTAGAACCCTGTAAGCTTGACATCCTACTCTAACTTCATTGAAATCCTAATTAAGTCATTCTTAGTGGCTCGACCCCCACAAAACTAACTAGATCTAACCCACAGGACAAAACCCTCGACTATAGGCCAATGCTTCTCTAGAGATATTGCTCAATTAATATAACAAAATAAATGAGTGCTTGGCTTTTTATGTTAACACGAAATTATGTAAATAGATTAATTAAGAGATAAATATACAAAATCAAAGATTTGCAATAAATCTTTTCCAAATGTATAATACATACATTATTCGTTGAAAATTTACAAAATGTTATTTTGATTCTCGTATTAGGGGGCGGTAATTTAGAATCTTACGGGGCACATGATTGTTGTAGAAAATTATATAAACTTTAATGAAAATTTTGCTAGTTTTTGTAGTAATAAAAAGTGATAGAACTCCCGAATTAATTTGACAGTTATAATTATAAAATAAAAAGAGATCAACTCTTCTTTTTTTTTTTGTAAGTTGCGTAAATATTTTTGAAAATTATCTTTATTGAACGCTTTTTAAACAAAAATCATTATGATGTTTTATTTTTTTTTAATAAATAAACTGAAAACAATTCAAGAATTCTCTAAATTAAGAGTGCTAACTAATTAAATATGAGCAAATCAATATTTATTAAATAACATTAATAATTGATAATAATTTAAATTAAAATATTTAATGACAACCAATCGAACACCCGATAAAGACATTCTTAATTAAGACTACTAGGGGTGCTAATTGAGCAAGCCGTGAGCATTTGGCGTTCGGCTCGATTTGACTCGACTTGAAACTCGTTATTTAAATGTTCGACTCGAACTCGAATCCTACGAGCCGAGCTTGAGCAAGGCCGTGTTCGACTCGACTCGACTCGGTTATAACTCGAATTTGACTTGTACTCAACTCGTAGCCCGACTCGCTCGATAAAATAATATAATAATATAATTTTTATATTACATATACATTAGTATATATATATATACTAATAAGTTTAATTGTAACTAATTATATTTATTTATATACAATATAATAAAAAAAGGTGAGATAGTTGAGATGGTAGGTGATCAAGTCATTGATACGCCAACTTCATTTTTTTAATTGAGTTAAACGAGCCGGTTTCAAGCTCATGAAGGAGCTAGGTTTGACCTCGCACTTTAAGTGTATTCGAGCTCGAGTCGAGCTCGAACACGTAAAAAATATTCGAGTCGAGTTTGAGCATGCTTGTTCAAAACTCGTTCGATTTCGAGTCGAGTTCGAACGAACTTCGAACTATTCGAGCCGGGCTCGAACACAAGTCGAATTCGGCTCGCTCTCTCATTTAGCACCCCTAAATACTACTAACCAAATCACAATTAATATATACGCAGATCCCCATTCCTTGAATTAGCATTAAATACAATTTTAAATTTAAATAACATTTTAGTGGCCCTTTCATATATCTATATCTACTTAATACTTAATTTAATTAATTTATTAATGAATTAATTAATCCCCTCCAAAACAACCACTAGTTCCGGCAAGCGAGTGAGCACTTCGGGCGCGTGCCGGTCGTCAGTAAACGTCGGGGGACTTTCGATGACCGGGCGAGCCGGTAGCTAGCCAAGTCCATATAAGTTCACCTCGTCTCCCACCGTGGCCGCTGTTTGGTCATCGCTCTACTCCGGCGGCGGTTTTCCGGCGGCTGTTTTCTGGTGGGATTTCCCGGTTTCGACATTTAGGTGCGGCCATCTTCTTCCTCCTGCTCGTGGATGCCTGCGGCGTCTCGGAATCTAGCGGTGTTGTGTTTGATCCTTATTTTGACTTTTCGTACTATAGATGATATTTGGTGTGTGTGTGTTGTTTTTTTTTTTTTTTTTGTGTGTGGTTCTTGTTCTGATCGGTTGCTGGTTTTGTTGTTGGTGTTTTTGATGGTGGGGAAGTGTGTTTGTTGATTATGCGTTTGCTATTCTTCGTCATTTTCGTGGCTCCTTGGTGATGGGTTGGTTAGGGTAGATTTTTGTGGGGATCAATATATTTATATGTGCTATTTTTGTAGTTTAGGCCCTGTCACTAGCTTGCATCACCAGCTGATGTGCTTAGGGCTTAGCATGTGTGGAATGTTAATTTTTCTGTCTTTTTTTTTCTGATTGTATTTGTGTTGTTTATTTCGTCCTTAAGTATCTTTCTAAATTTATCGACTTCGTCATAGCTTTGTGTTTGTGTAAATTATCATGGTGAGAAAGAGGAGGACGGAAGCTCAAGGGACTGGGGTGAGTTCCCAGTCTTCTGATTCCAGCCCTAGTACTGGTCGTGGGGCACCTTATACCACTGGCGGCGTGCTTCCTCAGCAGGGAGCTCCCAGTGGAAGCTATTATGGTGGAAGAGGTGGTGTTGGAGGCCCTTACGCTGGTCAGCCACAGCAGCAAGTTAGGGGTAGTCATGGAGTGCCCCAGCAGGCCAGTGCTACTGATTTGGGGGAAGGGCATGGTGGAGGGCATCCTTCTAGGTCAATGGTTCCCGAGCTGCACCAAGCATCCCAGCAATTCTCATCTGGGAAATCTCAAGGAAACTTGTACCAAGCCAGTTCTTCATTTCGACCTACCGAGCAGCATCTTAGTCAGCAGTTTGGTCAGCAGTTAACTTTTCAAGGTGGGATAGGTTCCCAAGTTGTCCAGCGGGTGGCCCCTCCGCCTGCATCCAGCAAATCCTTGCGATTCCCTCTACGGCCCGGAAAGGGTAGCACGGGCACTAAGTGTGTGGTCAAGGCCAATCACTTTTTTGCTGAGCTGCCGGACAAAGATCTTCATCAGTACGATGTAAGTTCTGTATTATTATTTTTTTAAAATGCTGTCATTACAATGTATCCAATCTGAATACCAATAATTGCAATTAATGGCAATGCTGTGCCTATTTTGTCAGGTGACAATCACACCAGAAGTCACATCTCGTGGTGTTAATAGGGCCATAATGAAGAAACTGGTTGATATGCATCGGAAATCGCAACTTGGAAATAGACTTCCAGCCTATGATGGCCGCAAGAGTCTATTCACAGCAGGAGCATTGCCTTTTACATCTAAGGAATTTGCTATTCTGTTGGTGGATGAGGATGATGGACAAGGCGGTCCAAGGTTGAGTGTTTGCAAATGATATTCTGTATCAAAATTTTTTTACATGAGTTTTCAAATTATGAACTTGTTGTGGTTGGTTTAGGCGTGAAAGATCATATAAAGTTGCCATCAAACTGGCTGCTCGGGCTGATCTCCATCATTTGGGAATGTTCTTAGCTGGAAAGCAAGCAGATGCACCTCAAGAAGCTCTTCAGGTCCTTGACATTGTGTTGCGTGAACTTCCTACCAATAGGTTGTTTTTCTCTTTAAGTTAAATTCATATTTTTTTAGGCGCATATATCAAGGACTTAGTTGTAGTGGGGTAAGACATCCCTAATTATTTCTGTTACATACTATGAAGGTATTATCCGGTTGGCCGATCATTTTTTTCTCCAGACCTTGGCCGGAGAGAACCACTTGGTGAGGGATTAGAAAGTTGGCGTGGCTTTTACCAAAGTATCAGGCCAACTCAAATGGGCCTTTCATTGAATATTGGTATGTTTTATTTGAAATTAAATAAAGTTAATGATGATGTTATTTACTCAAAAAGTTTGTGGGAGTGTGGATCACTGGATACTGTCAAGTCTTGCTCAGAAATAAGCTTTAGAGTATGGAACTTCAATATTATCATTAGTCTTTTTTGATGTGTATAGTACATAAGTAATTTTCTGGACATGATGCACCAATATACCTATCTGATTGCATGATAATTGTAGTTTTGCTGTACATGTGATCTATTATGTGCCGATGGCAATTTATCGTTGTTGACAATTTATGTAATTGGCTTATTATGGCCTGCATTACTATGATTTCCTACTTCAATAGGCCTTGTTGAACTTTCGATGTTCATTGTTCTGACTGCTGTTTTTTATCTTATCTTTTCCAGACATGTCATCAACTGCATTTATTGAACCACTTGCAGTCATCGATTTTGTGACTCAACTTTTGAATCGAGATGTAACCTCCAGGCCGTTATCTGAAGTTGACCGAGTGAAGGTGGAATTTTCTTTGAAGTTCTTTCCTTCTTTTTTGTTTAATTGTATGCAATAAAGATCAAATTGATAGCTTAAATATGTGGAAGATTCAGGTTTTGAATAGCATGCGGAATACATTCAAATGATTACATTCTATTCCTAGGTGTGCTTGTATGTGGTCTGCATTTGGAAAGTTTTGAATTATAAATTCTTAGCCTAGAACAATGCTTACATCACATTTGTTTGGCAGATCAAGAAGGCACTAAGAGGGGTTAAAGTAGAAGTTACTCATCGGGGTAATATGCGTAGAAAGTACCGTATATCGGGATTAACATCTCAGGCAACCAGAGAATTGACGTTAGTGCTTCTGTATTTTATTTGGCAACGTTTCTAAAACCTGCTGGCTTTTAGATGTTGTCCTTCTTTTTTAAAATCTCACCAATTTGTGCAATAAATTTGCAGCTTCCCCATTGATGAGAGTGGGACAGTAAAATCTGTTGTTGAGTACTTTCAGGAGACTTATGGTTTTGTAATTCAGCATGCTCATTGGCCGTGCTTGCAAGTAGGAAACCAGCAGAGGCCTAACTATCTTCCCATGGAAGTAATGTTATAATTTGCTCCATATTTTTATTTTTTCTACTTTGTGATAAATTCACTATTTGATGGAATTTGCATGGCTGGTTTTAGGTTTGTAAAATAGTTGAGGGACAAAGATATTCTAAGAGACTGAATGAGAGACAGATAACTGCTCTCTTGAAAGTCACATGTCAACGCCCTCAGATCCGTGAAGACAGCATCATAAAGGTGATCTTTGTTTTCCTTGTACGTTTTGCTTAACTTTCTCTTTTAGCCATAAATTATAGCTTTAATTTTTTTTTTTTGTGGTGATATCTTCAATGCCAATATTTATGTTAAAAAGATATCGTGGGCTATGTTTTGATTTATGCTGACATTATATGTTTCTATGTAATACTTTGCGTTGTTTAGCATTGCAACCTGGCCTCATTGTTTTCGTTGTTTTCATTGTTTTCAGACTGTTAATCATAATAATTATAACAATGATGCATATGCTAAGGAATTTGGCATTAAAATAAGTGATAAGCTGGCTCAAGTTGAGGCACGCATTTTACCGGCTCCATGGGTAAGCATGATATGAAATCATTCTGGATTTATTGTTCTGTTGAGTTTGAACTTAATTATTTGATCTTTCAGTAGATTAATATATTTTCTCATTTTGGAAGCTTAAATATCATGATACTGGCAAAGAAAGAGATTGCCTTCCACAAGTTGGTCAGTGGAATATGATGAATAAGGTAAGGATTTTGTTTGATAAGTCAATGCTGCAATAGCATTTTAAGACTATGAAACAAGGTTCTATGATTTCATGTTTGTTATTATGAGAAGTATGTTTTGAATTTTGTTGTCTTGTTTGATTTGACTCTCTTTTGTTGTGACTGAAGCAATGGAGTTTTATTGCAGAAAATGGTAAATGGTGGCACAGTGAATTACTGGATGTGCATAAATTTCTCACGTAGTGTTCAGGAAAATGTTGCACGTGGTTTTTGCCATGATCTAGCTCAAATGTGCATGGTCTCGGGCATGGTATGATGCTTTCTTAGTTTCTTCCTTTCACCATAATTTGTTTTTGGTTTTTGACGTAAATTCATGCTATTTAAATGGCCGTTGTTACATTTATTTATGGGAATAGGCCCCATGGTGAAATTTGTGATTTTGATCTATCCTTCTTGTGGTCCTTATTATATTTTTTTGCTGATTTCTGAATTGTGATGTTTAGTAGTGGTAATGTAATTTATTTCATCAAGTGAATCTGCCTTGAAATTTGTATCAATTTAGCTGAAATTTCTGGTTTTTGGCAGCCTCCTTGATGTTATTTTCTTTTGTAGGCATTTAAACCCGAGCCCATACTTCCACCTGCCACTTACCGGCCAGATCAGGTGGAAAAAGCGTTGAAATCACGTTACCATGATGCCATGGCTAAGCTGCAAGGTGGAAAGGAGCTTGACTTGTTGATTGTGATTTTGCCAGATAACAATGGCTCACTTTATGGTATGCTAGCTAGTTATAATTACGAGGGTGCTGCTGTTACCTTTCTAGAGCTAGCATATTTATGTACTATAACTATTTTCTGTTTTACTTGTCTGCTGCTTTTAATTTTACTTCTACTATGTGTAGGCGATCTAAAAAGGATCTGTGAGACTGATCTTGGCATAGTTTCTCAGTGCTGCCTGACTAAACATGTATTTAAGGGTAGCAAACAGTATCTAGCAAATGTTGCTCTTAAAATAAATGTTAAGGTATATTGGTCTTTTCCGAAACCAAATTGTCTTATAACTTTTTATACTTTTTTTTTCTACTTTGGTACCGTTTTCATTTGTATGATAATTATCAAAAGGTTGGTGGGAGAAACACTGTGCTTCTTGATGCTATATCAAGGCGTATTCCCCTTGTTAGTGACATGCCAACTATCATTTTTGGGGCTGATGTAACTCATCCTCATCCTGGTGAGGACTCAAGCCCGTCAATTGCAGCAGTAAGTTTGCCTACTGCCATTAGCTTTTTTTTTTTCTTATTTCTGAACTTTCTTTTCTATCCCCTGTTTATAATCATGTTTTAACTGAATTTCAGGTTGTTGCTTCACAAGACTGGCCAGAGATAACAAAATATGCTGGCCTTGTATCAGCCCAAGCACATCGCCAGGAACTAATTGAAGATCTATATAAGACATGGCCAGATCCTGCAAGGGGAATTTGTACAGGAGGGATGGTGAAGTATGCTGGATTTTCTTATATTAATCTGTTAAATGATTTCTTGCATTTTTTTTTGGGAATAATTTGCAATGGCATTCTGGTATTCTCTACAAATGTAGGGAGCTCCTTATTTCTTTCCGCCGCGCATCTGGGCAAAAGCCACAAAGGATCATTTTCTATAGGTTTAGTATTAAGCATCTATGTTTGTGTGCTTATTTCTTTTGATGCTGTCACTTTGCCGACTTTCCTTAACATTCTTGTGTTGTCAGGGATGGTGTAAGTGAGGGGCAGTTCTATCAAGTGCTTCTTTTTGAACTGGATGCTATCCGTAAGGTAACTCATTTCTTCACCTATTTGTTTGCGAAAAATATAAATGTATGGCTGGCGATGCATTTTCATTTTCATTTTCATTTTCTTTCGTGCAGGCATGTGCCTCACTTGAGCCAAATTATCAACCTACCGTTACTTTCATTGTGGTGCAAAAACGTCACCACACCAGACTTTTTGCTAGTAACCACAACGATAGGCGTAATGTTGATAGGAGTGGTAATATTTTACCTGGTAAGTTTCCTCTTTTTACTTGGATGCTGTAAAATATTTGGTTAGCCTGTGTGGTGGTGGTTTGCTATTTTTCTTTGAAGTAACGTATTTTTTCTCTAAATTTCAGGCACAGTAGTGGACACAAAGATCTGTCATCCTACAGAGTTCGATTTCTATTTGTGCAGTCATGCGGGTATTCAGGTATAATTAGACGATGTTTTGGAGTTTTTAAAGTATCTCATTTGTATGGGTGGTCAAACATAATAACCAATTTTCATTGCTTGGTGATTCAAGGGTACCAGTCGGCCTGCTCATTACCATGTTCTGTGGGATGAGAATCGTTTCACAGCAGATGCGCTGCAGTCTCTAACAAACAATCTGTGTTATACGTAAGCTTATTTGCTTGCTAATTTCGCCCAACTGCATCAGCTCTGTGCTTTTTTTTTTTAACTAATTGAATCCTGCTCATCCCAATACAGGTATGCTAGGTGCACCCGCTCTGTGTCAATTGGTATGTATTTGTTAGTTATTATGATTTATCCTTAGCTAAGCAAGATTTATGTTTGATTGTGATTCATAAAGCTAGTTGCGTTTTTAATGAATACAGTGCCACCTGCATATTACGCTCACTTGGCAGCTTTCCGTGCACGCTTCTACATGGAGCCGGAAACCTCTGACAGTGGCTCCATGGCGACTGGTGCCGCTGGTGGGCGTGGTGCCCCTGGTGCTACTGCCTCACGAAGCACTCGTACTCCAGGAACTGCTGCTGTTAGACCCCTTCCAGCTCTAAAAGACAACGTGAAGAAGGTCATGTTCTACTGCTGAGAATTATATGTCCATGGCTGGTCTCTTCTTCCTCTCTCTTCTCTTCCTCTTCCCTTCTCTTTCGAGTTATTCTCTTTCACTCTCTCTATCGAGGTATCTGGCAGTTGGTATTTGCATGCTTTCAATAATCTGGCTGAAGATAAATGCTTTAGTATGGTATATGCTGCTTCATCTATGGCAGTATTAAACTCTCAACATTTGAGTTATCATTTTGAACCTTCATCGTCCATTCAGTGTTTGATAGTTCAGTTGTTAGACTAAGTGATTGTATGTTGTAGTTATTATTCAAAAGGGCCTATTTAGTTTTTTGCTTTTCTTTTGGCAAAACTATCGATTGTGGGAGAAATAGACTTATTTGTTAAAGAATTCCCTGAACTTAAACTTACTTGAGCCACTGTATCGTTGTGGAAGTATGGACCAAATTTATTGAAAAAATTTGAAGTACATGTGTTGGCGGATCGCTGTCAACGCCATTATTACATTATTATATTTATTCACTGCTCAGTTCTGTAGCTGCTGGTTATATTATAAATCATTCGTATTATTATGTATGCGCCTAAGAGAATTGCTACTGAAGTAAGGCTTGTCAAATTCCAATCTGTTCTTGGTACATCCTGCAGTGCGGGCGCTTGTTCCCTGCTCTGTAGTTGGGGTGCTTGTTGCATGCTCAACCTAGAATCCTAGAAGATTGTTAAATTCAGATCAAGTGATGTTCGAGTAAACTATGCTTGCAAATATGTATGTCTTAATTGCAAATACAATGTGTCTGCAAATATGGAGGTAGTGTGGTAATTCTTGTGCTTTCTAACCTTGGGTGAAATTTAAAAGATATTGCAAGGATTGTACCTTTCTTTGAGAGACAGGCGTTTGCTGCAAAAATCAAGAAGTATTTTTATCTGAGAAACTCTGATGATTGTTTGGATAGCCAAAAGGTGACAAATGTTTTTAGGGTTCTTGGTGTTGTACCTTAATGTGGGCTGAGGTTTTATGGCTGGTTGGGTTTCTTGCTGAGCTTCTCCTTCAACTACCAATGGCACTGTTTTAGCCTGAAGTTGAAAAGCAGAGATAAATCATCAATCCAATGAACTTAGTGCCGAGTTACTACAATAATTATTAGCCTCTCCTTCATGCGACTTACTTGGGTTTCGAACTGCAGATCGTAGAACATTTGTAGGTATCTCTGCTTGGCAAGCTTTTCCTTGTTGTTCAGCTTCTTCCAGAACCCATACAGGGAACCCATGTTCAACACCTTGTTAGCATAGATTTTCCAAGTGTAGCTGCCACACAATTGAACGTCATATCACATCATGTGTGACTTCAATCGCTTAGATTGTTATGTATCATCAAACATATTGGATGTGTTTCATACCATTCACAAATCCTCTGGAGCCCAGCTGCGGACACCTTGTTCCAGTATTCAGTGTCTTTCTTGCATTTCTCAAAGAAGTCGGCAATCTTATTGCTCGACTCATCTCCATTGTTGGGGTCAATGTGGAATCCTGAAACCCCATCCACTATGATCTCAGCTGGTCCTCCATGGTTGGTTGCAAATGTGGGCAACCCACAATTCATTGCCTCAATGACTGTGAGCCCGAATGCTTCAAACAATGCAGGCTGCATAAGATCAATACTCACTTTGCAGTCAATCTTTTTCACCGAATAAAATTTGCAGAAGTGTTACTAGATAGTATGTCAAACCTGTACAAAAGCCCCTTTTGAATCTGCAATCCATCTGTAAATCTCGCTATTTCTGTACTTGTCAGTTTGAGCAGCTATCCATCTTACCTGACCTCGAAGTTGGTATTTCTCAATTACGGAATGCATCTTCTTTATCTCATTCATCTCTTCTCTATCCTTGGACTTGGATGGATCAAAGAAGCCGGCAACTACAACCAGGTTCACCATGTTCCTCAACCTCTTGTTCTTCCCATACCATTCGGTTAAACCAGAGATGTTCTTCACTATGTCGAGTCTTGCCATCGAAAATATTATGGGTTTTTTCCGATCGGCCAGAAATCCTCTGCATTCCACAATTATGATCAAAATTCTTTCAAGTTGTAAATTTACACAATTCGGCTTAGTTTTCATTCAGGTACTTACATGTGCTCATCGTTCTCAACTGTGCTGTATAATAGCTCCTCGATAGCAGGGTGAAATTGGGTTAGCCTTTTCTGTTTCTGTGTGTATGGGAAGTAGACTGTCTGATCAGCTCCGGGAGAGGCTATGTTGAACTTGGGATCAAATACGTTAATGCCGGAGATCACCCGGTAGAGGCCTGGGAGGGTGTAGGCACCATGGCTTTCATACTGTCCGGGCTTATCCTTACTGCAACGTGAATTAAAAAAAAAAAAAATTAACCATGGAGCTCACAATTTGTTCATTAATGTTTTCATCAAATCCAAGTATGAGTTAGTATCCTCATCAAACCTTCCGGCAATTTCTTGATATGTGCTAGTGATGATGAAGTCCGTCGTGTTCATCGCAATCACGTCTGCGGTGAATTGACATGAAAAATGGTATTTAGATTCGAACTCTCTCCACTTCACGTCAGAATCCTCGTACTTAGTCTTCTCCAGAGCGTGAGCAATAGTTCCCTGTATGGGCATTGGATTAGATCATATAAACTTAATATATTTCTCAACTTACGAAAGTAAAACTTTGATAAGATTAATGACCTGAGTGATCCCAAGTTTGCTAGCCATTAGAGATGCAACCAAATTTCCATCGGTGTAGTTTCCAATGATGAGGTCTGGCTTGCCTTCCAAATGTTCGATGATCTTCTTGCTTGCATCCTAGATGAAGGTGATGAACACATGGGTATGAGAAGCGAGCGTCAATAGATGCCAAGCGAAAGACAAATTGATGTATGAAATTGCTATTCTTGCCTGTGCAAATCTTTCTAGGTAGGGGTAGACGTCAAAACGAGAGAGCCATTGACGAAGTATGCCTTTCTCTGTCTTGAATGGAACACGAAGAATGGTTGAGTATTTTGTGTTCAGAATTGGCTCCACCTCTTGGCTGCATTTTGTACCCTTTGCATCTGGTATTAGCCTTGTAACCTGCATACAAACTTCGATCATGTCTGCCCAAATTTGAACTAAAACTGGCTTTGACCTTGTTCACGCAGTTCTTTCATGAGACTCACAACTACTATTTTAGGAGTTATTGATAGTCCTTGCTGCTTTATTCTATGGATCATTTCTTCCTCCATTGCTTTTACTTGATCCAAGATGTACACAATCTGTTCAATAATTAGAAAAAAAATCTGATTAATAGATCGGCGAGGTTCTAGCTCGTAATTGAATGTCAACAGAATTAGTTTAATTAGTACCTGCCCACCAGTGTCTGGCAATCCAAGAACATCAGACTGGCCAAAGTAGCCATGGGGAGAGAATATAACAACACTGAAAATGGCAGGGATTCTGCTAAAGAACTTCTCCACATTCTGAGGATCTGGGGCTTGAAGAACTTCTGACAAGGAGTTGATTGTCTCCTTCACTTGTTCAGCTGTGCATCCCCATCCCCTTTCCAGACCCAATTCTTGAAGCCTGTCAAAATGTATGTTGATTTATGTGTGTCGATCCGAACCCAGGTTGGATAAGGTGTAGAAATCTGAAGGCTCACCTTTGCTCAAACTTATTGTATGGGGTGTCCTTGGGGCAATCATTCACCAACACCTCAGCGACGAGAAGTGATGCTCGCAGTTTTTCGACGGTATCGAGTGTTTCGTTGATCATAAGCTTCTGCAATTTGAAGTATAGAAATCATATTCAATGGCGATTGATGCTAATATGATGAAGATGATGTCGTTTACTACTGTTTATCCCTACTTGTCCTTGATGTGAAAGAGCAAGCAAGTGATCAAGAAGCTGTTTTGAGCCATCTGATCCATCACAAAGCTTTGTGGACATGTACTTGGCTGTGTAATGCAGTCCCTTGCCGATTGAAGATGGCAAGGTCACACGAGGTGATGCATATTCAATTGCTCCGAAATCAATTTCTAGTGCATTTTCATCATTGGCCCTGTCCATGCAAAATGGTTTAAGTAATTCATGGCATGGGTCAAACATGTAAACCAAATCAAACAAGAACTAGCAACAACTTTGATGATCATACTGTACCAGCTTTCATCAAAGATGGACTCCTTGTATTTGAGAAATTCAGAGATTGTAATTCCCTCCACTTGCAGATCATCAGCTTTCACCCTAACATATTCCCATATTCCAGGGTTGGGTCTTACTGCAAATGCAACATACGGTGGAACTACTGCAGCTTCCTGTATAATTTAACAAGAACATGATCAAATCAAATCAATTGGATGGGAAAAGTGTTTTGTAAAAGGTGATAACAGATTATAGGCTCCACCTTTGTTGAACTTATGATGTAACCAAGGAAGGCTTCTCTTAGCCTTGCCCTCTCATTCACGTCGTCTATTGCCTTCTCCATTTCTTCCATCAGATCGTTTGCCTTCAAGAGCCTTTTGCCTTGGCCTACATACCTGCATTCAACACCCTCAACATAAATTGTGTGTGTGTGTCTATATATATATATATATATATATAGACACACA
>JAVDBV010049215.1:0-11250 GCA_032619315.1 Piper longum | reverse complement strand
CACCAGATGAATTGCTCCCAACGCTTGTTGCAGTTGGTAGGGCTTGCGGAATTAACTGTGCAGTTGGAATGCGGGAATGGCCACTTCCCCGCGCAGGCATGGAAACAGGAATACTTAGAAAAACCATGTCAAACCGTCACATAAACAATGATCATGCCCAGCATCTATACAGTATACTTAGAAATAGCCAACAACACACAAATTAGCTACTTCCAATAAAAAAATTTCAAAAATGTAAAAAAAAATCATTTTACTTATATCTGCATTCATTATTTTTCCTCGGGCAAAAGGCTCGCGCTATAGAATCATTCCGGCCACCCACTGCTGACTAATTCAACTCTAAGTCCAATGAATGCTCAGGAACCTACCAAAGGAACAAACAACCAGCATCATACATCTCACATCATGGCAACGTACATAACAATTAAAATAGAACCGAGTTGAAGCCTTTTAAGCAACAATTAGTCGAATTTAAACAGACCAAAAAGGCGAAGAACAGCATCAAAACATGAAAATGTAAGAGAAAGAAAGAAAGAAAAAAAAAAAAGGTAGGAATGATTTTAGCTGAAGCCTTTTAAGCAACAATTAGTCGAATTTAAACAGACCAAAAAGGCGAAGAACAGCATCAAAACATGAAAATGTAAGAGAAAGAAAGAAAGAAAAAAAAAAAAGGTAGGAATGATTTTAGCTGAAGCCTTTTAAGCAACAATTAGTCGAATTTAAACAGACCAAAAAGGCGAAGAACAGCATCAAAACATGAAAATGTAAGAGAAAGAAAGAAAGAAAAAAAAAAAAGGTAGGAATGATTTTAGCTGAAGCCTTTTAAGCAACAATTAGTCGAATTTAAACAGACCAAAAAGGCGAAGAACAGCATCAAAACATGAAAATGTAAGAGAAAGAAAGAAAGAAAAAAAAAAAAGGTAGGAATGATTTTAGCTGAAGCCTTTTAAGCAACAATTAGTCGAATTTAAACAGACCAAAAAGGCGAAGAACAGCATCAAAACATGAAAATGGAAGAGATAGAAAGAAAGAAAGAAAGAAAAAAAAAAAGGGAGGTAGGAATGATTTTACAAGTACAAATCGTTCCCGCCAAATAGATCGCCTCTTTCTCGGGAAACAAGAAATAAAGGCACGCCCTTTCCCGCGGCTACGAGCGCGATGCTGATTTGACGAAAATACCCCCTTTCCATTAATTTGATAGATAACTCACCTTAATTTTTCTTTTATTATTAATATTTTGAAAAATTTTATCTCAACTATGACTCCTTTTTTTCTCATTTTATTTTATTATGGTATCGAGTAATTATTATTGTGATAAATAACCTTTCGAAATCAATATAGTAAAGCCATGGGGAATGAGGACCAGGGGAGTTTCTATTACCGAATTGATAGTTAGGCTCCAAAAATTATACTCCTCGGGAATTAGGCCAATAAAAATGCATTGCCTATTTGACCTGTCAACGCAGATATGATTAAAGTGATTAACATAAAATTTATTATAATATGTAATTAATCAATACTCTTCTGAGGTAGGATTGAATTGGCAGCCATGGGATAATGGGATGATGTTGCAGTTGCCGGCCCATGATTAAGAAGGTAATGCAAGATATAAATACCACTCATTTTCGCTCCACCACCCTTCGACTTCTCCTCTTACTGGCAGTGTTGCTCCTCCACGCTCAGGGCTTCTCTTCCCTCCCACATTCCCAATTTTCTGAGAAGGTCTGAGGTATAGATATACGAGGGGGAAGGGTAGAAAGGGATCTAGAATTACCTTCAAATAAATGTTTGGTTTATCCTACATCGATCGTAAAAGGTGTTGGTGTCTTCTATATAGACTAATAGGAAAGCTTTATTCTTCAAATTAATTTTTGGATTAAGAGAAGTCCTTGACACCTATTATAAGTTATCTTTAAGGGCCTAACAGTGGTATAGGAGCCAAAGATAAAATTTTTAGAGGGGTTTGTTAGGGAAGTTTGTCAGGTGAAAATGCCCAATGTGTGATTGAGTTTATCCCGCGTGGTAAGTGTCTTGTATATAGGCATTCCTAAAGTTAACTTTGGATTATTCTCCCCTCTCATCTACGTTGCCATCTCTCCATGTCCCACTTTTCTCTTCTATTTTTAAATTATTAATTAATAAATAGGCCCTGAATCACATGAAAATTTGGTCCAAACAATTATATCGTCTACAACGTAGTTTGAAAGAACTTAGAAGTGAAGAGATGAACCAAATGTTGCCAAAAGTAACAAATAATGTCTCCATTTCAACATAGAGTCCCCCTTTGGTGAGCAACGGGTGGAGGAAAATTTTAACATGGATGATCTGATTATAACGATGGCCTAGATTCAGTGATCTCCGGCTAAGGGGTAGTCAAGTCGAGATGCTCCCGTCCGGCCTCATATAGTTGTGTGGGCAGACTTAACTGCATTTGGTGTGTGGCTAGATCCAGCTATTGTAAAATAAGATATAATTAATCTGGACCGGGGTTCATATTAGAATTTGGAATCATAACTTTTCCCTTCGATAAATTGATAGTCATGAAGTCAATTGGAGTTGGGACCAAGGGGCATATGTAAATCATAATTATTACCGTTCAGGGTGCCAATTGTTGAGGAAAAACTTCAGGCCCCCAAAGATGGGACTCGTAAGAAGCGTCACGTGCCTCTCTTAATCCAAAAGCTAGCTCAAGCATTAAGGCTTTCCCATCCGCTAATATACAAGTCACCAGTCACCCCCATAATTGATGTGGGATAAACCCAACAATCACCCCCTCACACATCAGATCACCCGAATCATCTCTACCTCACACATGCAGGAGCTCACATGTTACAGTGAAATTCCAGGAGACTCCAATTCGGGCAAATCCAAACTAAACGTGAGGACCAAGCCACCCAAATCATTTCCACCTCACATATGCCGGGAGGTTGCAGGAGACTCCAATTTGGAGTGGCAACATGCCATAAGGCAAACAGGGGCAACACCAGGACCCAAATTACCACAGACGGTGCCAATTGTTGATCTCTAATTTTGGGGGTTTTTCTCAACACCAATTGCCAGTTGGGAAGCCAATGAAGTTATCCAAATCAAGCTTCGTTCAGGCATTTTACAAGTTCAAATCAATTTTACTTCGGTCCAGAATCAATTTTACTCGACCAAACCCAAATAAATACAATTTGGTATTCATATAATCGGGTTTGGTTTCAAATATTGAGTACCCGGTGCCTAATTTTAATAATATAATTTTTTAAAAAATATATTTAATATAATTTAGACTTTAGTATAAAAATGTGTTTATATGTAAAATGAATATGTTTTTTTTGTATTGGCCTATTTACTCTCTTTGTTTTTATTAGATAATTATTTCTAATTTAATCTTTCACGGTATCATTTAATTTAATTTTTTATAACATAATCAATTTTTAAATAATCAGATTTGAGCTTACTAAAGGGTACGGGTTGGGTTTGAATAATTAAAAAGTTAAATTGTAAATGATAAGGTTTAGTAAGTGAGTTTAAGGTAATTAACGAGGGTTCAATATAAGCAATAACCAACCAAACCCAAACCATGCACCTCTAGGTGGGTTGAGGTGAAGATCGGCAATGTTGGCAACAAGAGAGTGAAAAACTCGATTAGAAAAATAAATTAAAATAAGCAGTGACGACAGCAAGTTTTTTTTTTTTTTCTTCCCTCCCATGGATTCTGAAATGATGCCAACTTTTTTTTCTCTTCCGCTTGTGCATCACCAAATATGATTTTTGCCAACGAATGAATGGCTTTTATTCTTGTGACAAAAAATTTTTAAAAATAAGATAACTAACTATTTATGATACAGATATAACAGGTACAGTCTTTTCAAAAAAAATTCCCTCTTTTAAAAATACAAATTAAAGAAGGGCACTTTCCCAGAGACGCATACAACTTATTACACTGGCTCGCGCAGCGATTTTACATTCTTAATCGCTAGAAAGCCAACTCTCAAGTAAATGCAACACAACTGTTTAGTGTCCAAAGAGGCAACATTGACACAACCAAGAATTATTTCCATTCAATCAGACATCTGAGAGAAATGGAAGTAACATACCCATAAAACGTACCCATATCGATATTCGAATTCTAGTCGAGAGATCTTCGTCCAATCAGGGGCAACTTGCCAAATGCATTTACGAACAGATAGATCTTTATAGCACAAACTTAGAAAAAAAAAACTTATAACATGATTCTCAACTAAAAGCAAACAGCAACATTTTCAAAGACATCCGATGAAGAAGCAAATGGAGCAACTTTAAAGGGACAAAATGGCAAAAGTCAACGAAATTGTTTGACGAATTTCCCCAAGACTATTATGTCCAAGTTCGATTGTCTATCCACTTCAAATGAGATATAATAGGAAACTACAAAATAACATACAAGCAGGTGAGAGGAAAGAAACAGCAAGTCCTAAGGAGTCGCGTTTAAGACATCCTTTGAGCTGCCTCTTTTGCCAATAGCTTCTCCTTTGCCTTAGTCTTAGCCTGAGACTTGGAACCCATGATTCCACCACCCCATTTCTTACGGTGCTCATCATATTTGTCATTGAAGTTAGCCTGATGAGGCAAAAAAAAATTTTTTTTTTTTAAATTTGTAAGAGTTAAGTAACAACTTTCTTATTTACAAGAATATTCACAACAGAATTTGTATGCAACAAAGTGATCACCTTCACTGCTTCAACAATCTTGCTAAGTTCCAACTTATCCTCATTTTTCACGGATGTGAGACAAAGAGCTGTAGCCGTCTTCTTGTGAACAACCTGTGAAGAAAGAAGAGTTACAAAAAAAAAAGAGAGACATCTTCAGATGAAAAATGAAAATAATAATAATAATAATAACAATACCGCTCCTAAACGTGCTTTTCCCTTGACAATGCAATAAGGAACTTCCATCTTCCGGCATAAAGCGGGAAGCCAAACAACAAGCTCAATGGGATCGACATCATGAGCTATGACCACCAACTGAGCCTTGTTCTACAACCATAATCAAACATAAACGATAGTAAAACAAAGGCACAACAAAAATTACATGTTAAGAAAGTAACAAAAGACAATGATTCTAGATTTTAAAGCAATATAGTTGTTATTCTGCCTACACAATAAAATGCATAGCAAAATTGATAATTGTGTTCCCGAAATGGAGGCTTAACAAACCATTCCATGTTATCAGCACTTTATTTCATGCTATAGGGCATCCAAATGGGATGCACTATTTCATGTTGAAAGAGTAATGCACAATTTTCCAACAATCGAATGCATGGTGCGGAATAGGCAATTTGATAATCAAGAAAATAACACTGCCTATCAGTAAACTTTAGACGTTTTCATCCAATAGATTGGAAGTTTAGAAAAAGGAATGCAAATGCCAAAGATAATAGAAGCAGACAGTCCGCAAGCATGCCACTTTGCCAATCCTAACATCCTGCTATAAATCTATCACTACCTGCTCAATAAGGTACGTGATATGGTTGAGACCATATTTCACAACAATCGGTTTTTTGGTTTCAATGGCTTTATTGTCAGCTTGGGCTTGGGCTATTTTCAGAAGCCTTTCCTTCTTAGCAGCTCTGTCCTCGGGTCTATATTTCAGAAGCAACTTAAATAGATTTGTAGCTGTAAAAGGGATAAAGAATGACAAAAGAATAAATTAGACAAAGTAGATCTAAAATTCTTGCACTCACATAAAATTAAAAGTCCAATTTGGAAGCATTTCCGACAATACCAATATTTTTGTCAAGTGCTTTAGTGAACTGGTTCAGAGCTGGAGGAACCTTCAGACGTTGCTTAAGGATCCTACGTTGCCTTTGAATGCGAACGACCTTAGGCCACTTCACAAATCTATGCAAGTCCTTTTTAGGAGGCAAAGCACCTCCAATTCCAAATTGCTTAGGTCGCTTCTCAAACAATGGATTCACAACCTTTTCCTGTAAACAGGTATCATTTCCTTTTACTAGTAAAAGCAAGTAAAATTCGCTATCAGACTAACAATGAAATATATAAGACAGCATGTCTAGCTCACTAGAACCATGTCAGTAACTGATACGAGAAAAAAAAGTTAAAAAAAAAATACAAGAGCACACAATCCATCCATAGCTTAAGTACATTTAACAAATAATGAATTGAATTCAAAAAGTGATAACTGATTTGGAAGCTCTAATCATTAAAATAAGATAAGAATTAGCAATTTAGTATATGGCCAGGAAAGTTAATTATTTGATTCTGATAATAAAGCCTCATGTCAGGCATTCCATCAAGAAAAAAAAATTCAAATCCAGACCCAAGCTGAGGTTGGCAAGGTAAAAAGACAGTTCTTATTCAAACAGGACGATGCCACAATGCCAAACAATGGACTAAACACGATTCATTAGCAGCAGATCATCACATGAATATGTCATGGGTAATAAATCCACAACTCCTACCCCCTAACAATGATCCACTACTTACAGGCTTCTTTTTCGCAGGTACAGGTGCTTTCCCCCCTCGTTTCGGAGCCTGAAAAAAAAAGAAAGAGCACATTTTGTCATGACTATATCCCGCTATCAAATTAAAAACACTTGCTTTTGCTTCACATTGCAATAGCACAACAAATCAACCACAACCAACAAAAATGCATGCCACCACACCGTAGAACAACGCATTCCAATCACAACATCAATCCGACACAAAAAAACACAATTACAAAGAACAACTAAAGAAATACTCCAAAATAAACATTTTTTAAAGAAAATCTAATCTACCCCAAAAAGTTGCATTTCCCAACACAACACAATCTAAAACGAGCATTAGTAAACCATATTGAATCAAATCAATCAAGTCCTACAACATACTTTCACAAAAAAATCCAAAAAAAAAGCTCATAAAAAGGAAATGGATGCATCATTTCTTCGCCAAACACAACCAACAATGAACTGAGCGGCTAGCTAATTGAAGGAAAGTAGGGAGCTTTTCGTGCTTACCATGGCCAATCGGTTGGGAGTCGCCGCCGGAACGCGGAGGTAGGAGGAGGTTTGGGGAGGAGAAGATGGTTTAGGGTTAGGGTTTTTTGTAGGAGGTAAGCGGTTCGATTTCGGACCCTTTTGAACCAAAACGCCTAAATTAATTGGACAGACCCGGTCACATCAAGACCGATTGAGGGACCGATTACTGCCTACGAAAAGCATACCAAACGCAAATAATACCATTATTGGCCAAAGAAAAATACATACCAAACACAAAAAATACCATTATTGACAAAAGAAAAATAAATACCAAACACCAATAATACGATTATTGACCAAATAAAAATGCATACCAAACATAAATAAATAATAATACTAGTCGAGATTGCGTGCCATGAGGGGTTTATGGCATAGACTTGTTAAATGAAGAAATAGATTTTAATTATAATAATCGAACTTATTTGGTTTTATATTATGGTATTTTTATTGGTCGAATGTCATACTTTGAATTAGAGCTTGATTTTTTATGGGCAAGGTTATTATAAACTAGCCAAAGACCTATGCGATGTGCAAGGATATTTGAAACTTATTATTAATATATAGTAAGAAAACATATAGTTGTATACAAATATTATACGTAATTTTAATTTTAATAAGGAAAAAATTAATAATTAAATATTTTTTAAATATATTTTTAATTTGAATAGAAATATATTCGAATTTTTTTAATGATAAATAGTAATACGTAAATAAATAAATATATAAAATCTATAAAATCTAAAGTAAGTATATATTTTCAAGTAACGAATTTTATATTGATAATAGAATTATAAATATATTAATATTTTCTAAATTCCTGTTAGGTAAAATTATAGTCCAACATTTTTCTGATAATAAGAATAATAATAATAATAATAATAATAATCATAATCATAATAATAATAATCATAATAATAATCATAATAATCGTAATAATTATAATAATTCTAAATTAAGTAAGTATTTATGGGCCTATAAACTATTGGTAGACCAGAATCATCCATGATTCAATGAAGACTAAAACACAGTGAAAGTGAAAAAAAACCTAGAATGTTAATGTAAGGGCATGATAAAATAATAAATGATGAGAAAAAACATTAGTATTATTAACAACTAATATAACTATATACTATATTAATAAAATTTGATATAAACTTTTGAATTATAAAGGCAGTTGGACGAAGAAAACAATTTTATCTAAAGCAAAATATATATATATATATATAATTATGCGATCTAAATGGATAGATAGATATAAATATTATTAATATTGTTATACCAGTTAATGTTGACACTAAATAATCTAATAATATATATTAACACAAACAAATAAAACATTTTCCAACTCGGTGCGTGATTGACCAATAATAATTCATAATTTAATGGTGTTGATCATATTTTTAGAGTATGTCATCAAAGTACGGGCAAGTAGCTTAAAAGAACATTCACAAAGAATAATGATTTTGATTATTATACTTATTGATATTGACCTGACTTTTAAGTAGAAAAGTTATATAATATAAATGAAGTATAAGTATAATCTCCTTGTGTGTTCGATTTTGGATACATTTTGACAAAAAATAATATCCGATTTAGATTTATCATCTGATACTAAGTATAAGAAAACATGGGTTTTCTTAGTAGAAGGACATGGTATTTGTTTACATCCATTAATTTGTAAGGGATTAAATGCAAACTTTGACAGGGATAACTTGTATGTTTGCCCTATGACTATTATTCACTCATTTCCACCAAGTAGTGTAATTAACCGTAAAGAGAATGCATCCAAAATTGAGGCAATTTGATCAACAGTCTATTTGGATGCATTAAATTAAATCATTACTATTTCGAATTTGATGTAACCTACACTTATACCTTATATCTGAACCTTTAACTAATTGTATTTTCTTGAGACCTAGTTAATTTCAAGCTTGTAGCCTGTAAGCAGATTAAAGGCGTAGGAAGTGGGCCTAGCAAAAAATTTATCCTCATTAAAATGCCTTTTTAATCAATCAACACCTTTCAATATTAAAGCAAATTCATAAAACCGTATTAGACCGGCCAGTATAGTGCATCAAATCTAATACAGTTTATGTTTTTTACCAATTTTAATTTAATTACTATCCGATTTTTCAATCTGATATTTCTTCAAAACCTGATAGTTTGTTGAAAGTTATGCTATTTTAGGTGATATTTAATCAAAAAAACATTTTATTTATGATCTACAAATTTAACTGAATTGACCCGATTAAACCAAATATACCCGTACTAATTATAAATCTGGTGAAACAACTGTATAAAATTTTTGCATACGAGAAACTTACGTTAGCATACTATAGCTTTCCACACAAATTCTCATGACACTTGACCAATACTTATTTCATATTTGATTCTGGGAAGTTTGCTATTTCCTCACACAAATGTGAGGCTTCTTGGGGCGCTGGCTTCTTCTAAGATATGCAGCAGCAGCAGCGGCAGCAGCCGAATAAGAAGAAGAAGAATGGTTGGTGTGGGCAGGGCTGTCAATTGGTTGTGGACTCCGGCAATGGCGATAGCTTCTTCCGCTAAATGCATTACCTCCACCATCATCACTATTCTGCACTGGGCTGTCACTTGGAACCCTTCTCCCCAACGCCTCACTATCTTATGTCTGCAATTATACCACATTTAAGGACCACATACAACTGCAAAAATAGTCATATTGCATACCATATTCTACATAATTCAGCATTAACTCAATGGACACTATGAGCCCCCTTCTCAACAGTTTGAGATTGGTAATGGACGAGCTGTATTAGATTCAAAAACCATTCATGTTTATTTATAACCCGCAGATCATTACATTTGTGTCAAAACAGCAGAACAACATCCGCTATCTAAATTTTAGCATTTGTAATAACATGAATCTTCTTAAGAATTCAAGTCGTCACGCCATTTTGGGTATCAGATGAAAGAAGAAGGTGAGAAAAGTCATGGGTGGGTTGCTTAAAGGAAATATACAAGAAATTAAACTTAAACCTGGTAGATAAAAAGGATACACCCATAAAGGATGAAGGACTGACAAGAAGTAGCAGAGGTGCCCAGTCCCAATGCCTAGAAGATTAACCATTACATCATGGCCAAATATGAGATCCAAGGAAAGAAATGCCCAAGGAGGTAGAAACCCTACAAGAAATTCATTGATCATAAAAATCATATTAATGGACTCCACCAACATTAGATTCAAGAAAGAAGAACAGAGAAACTCTTTAGATGCGATGATGAGTGGTGTACCTTGATTGTCACAATGCCATAGATGCTGATATAGGCATTTGGATTCTCCCTCCACACACAGACAATCATAGATACAAGAGAACCCCCAAGAAAAGGGCACCAAAATGGTGGGAAAACAGCAATCACCTACCATATTAGAACCAACATCACTTTATGTTATAAAGAAACTTCATCAAACCCAAGAAAATGTTCGAGGATTGATTAGGCCTTCAAGGAAATATGTACCAAGAGGGACAATCCACCAAATATCGTCATCCATAGAAAGTCTGCAGTTCTTCTATCAAAGGCCCCTCTCTCTAGCAAAACTCCATGTCTTGCTCTGCTTGTGACAACAAAATGTTCACTTGAATGTCCAATGCGTATCGATAAATGAAGACCGAAAATTATGCAAAAGATATGAGTTCCAAGATGTACACTGTGGGTTAATGTTCATGTGTCACTCGCAATAAGGTTTTGTACAATGCAATGCAAGTGCATTTTCCACAGATGTTACAGTTGAACATAAGGGGAAAGCAAAAATATAATGTTTTGAGGTATATCTGTAAAGTGTGAATAAGAACAGATATGAATTATATGATAATATGTAACATTATGTATATAAGAAATCATACAGGTAATGAACTCACTAACACTAACACTTCCATGACTTACATCATTATAAGACGAACGGCAACTACAACACTAAATGATCCCATAAAGAAGAAATTGGTCACAAGCCGCCAAACCTGCACAGAACAAAAATCAATCAATACATCAAATAGCACCGAAAATTATCATTTCTTTGATGTAGAAAAGATTATGAATCTTCAGATCTAAACTTAAACAAAGAAACCTGTAATCTTAGAACAAGAGGGTAGGTGTTACAGCCTTAGTCGATGGACACACCGGGTACTAGGGTTTGGTTACATCCGGGTCCGTGACGGGTGGTTTTGAGGCTATCCGAGTGGTGAAACAACTCATCGGCACTAACG
>JAVDBV010049211.1:0-12713 GCA_032619315.1 Piper longum | reverse complement strand
CGCCCCAAAAAAATGTTTTTTTCGTGGGCACTTCCTTCACCAGACTCTCCACCGCCGTCGCCACCACCAAGCTAAACTCCGGCGCCTCCTCTTTTCCCACAGTTCGAACCTCGCATGAGCTGGTGAGCGGCCAGGCGCTGTTGGCCACCCAGTCATAGCTTTTGCTGCTGCTCCTAAACCCGAGAGTGCACCCGTCGTAGACGACGCATCCGGTTGAGCTGGGGGAGCACCTTCCTATGATGGAGGTGGCAGCGTCGAAGCACTCGAGGCACTCGTTAGAGGTGAGGTACTCCCGGCATTGGAAGTAGACGTGGAGTGGTTGATCGGTTTGCGACTGGGCCGAGGCGTGGAGGGTGGACGAGAGGCTGGAGCGGAGGGTGGGGAAGGTGGCGTTGAGGCTGGCGTAGTAGGAGGGTGGGCGTATGGCCAAGGCTTGGCCGCAGATCCTTGCCAAAAGGTTGGTTTGAGGGTCGGCCGTGGCCATGGCCATGAATACTTGTAGAAGGTTGATCAAGTGTATCATATGGCCACCTATTCAGGCCTTGAACTTCATTGGTCTGATCATGTGATCAATTGTTGTGGTGTAATTGGAATCGGTAAACCAAGTTCAAATATATAAATGGGAGCATATTTGTTAAGTAGAGCGTGGACTTCATTGGACCGTGATCAAATAAATCTTGGTGTGAGTAAAATATTTGATCATTGCCTTATTAAAAAAATTAATAGAGAAGTCATGGGCAGCGCTCGATTTTTTTTTTGTAAAATCAATTGAAAGTACTAGAGACGATCCAGCTATTTTATTTGCCAAATTACTCATAATCTTGACGGCGGATCGATACATTCAATGACTACAAAATAAATTCCTTAATTAGTTGTAAATCTGGAACTTATATTAATTAAATCTCTTAGTTCTTACCTGAATGAGATCATTGACTTCATTTTTTTAAAATTTTGCATTGAGTATATTCCTCCCGGTTTCGCGGTGGATTCAGTCTATTGAGCTATATTTTGACATTAACCCTTCAACTTCTACGTCAATACTAACTGTGCTTGTAATTTGTTCTTTGAAAAAATTAGTACCAGATACAGAGCTCCTAAAATTATTTGAAGTCAAGGTACTGTTAACATTTGTAGATCATTCGCTGTATTATATATCTAATACTAAACTTTTTTAACGTTTCAAACAAATAAAATTAACATGGTCTAGGATCCAGAGAAAAGTTTCACTACAAAATTTGTATGTCCAAGCAATCTCCATCTTCAGCGAGCAGATAAATGAGACATAGTCATTAGTACCATCACCAGAACCAGCCGGTTGGGGGTGTTCATTGACGGTTCTAAGAATATGAGACGTCGGAGTAATGAAAGTTGGCTGGAGGAGATTAAATTCAACGTCAGTTTTGCTCATAATCCTCGCCACAACTTTCGACATGGTTGGCCTCAAATGAGAAGATTGTGTGCATGTCAGTACCACCTGTATCACCGTCTTCATCTCCTCCTCCTCAGATTTAGCAGGCTCCATAGTTCTTTCAACTAAATCTAGCAAGGAATTGTCTTCGTAATGCCTCCAAGCCTATCAGAACACGAATACTCCAAATAAATCAAGCACAGAAAATATCAACATTGGCTAACTTGTACAAATAAGCACCTGTTCATGCCCATCAGAACACGAATACTCCAAATAAATCAAGCATAGGATATATCAGCATTGGCTAACTTGTAAAAATAATTACCTGTTCAATGTTCAAGTAGGTATGGTTGGATGCTCATATCATTATGTCTACGTGGCATACTATCTCTAAAACTAATATGCCAAAGCTGTATATGTCAACTATTGAAATATTTTCCTCCTCATATGATGGTGGTCAACAAATAGTTGACAATGACACATCAAGTTCGACCGGTGTTCGACAAATGGTGCTGAGTGGAAAAAATTTTAAGGAATTTCCACATGGGGCAGAAAGGGAGATTGAAAGGGTTGTATCTCTTTTCTATGTGAATGATGGTGAAACCAACCCTAGTGTGTTTCGTATGATTCGAGAGGAGAGAATTATTAAAGTCCCTCATTATATGATAAATATAAGATAGCGTGCAACGACATGAGGAATCGTAAAGATATGTAGTTACTCTAAGAGGTATGAGGAATTCGAGTAGAATTATAGAAGACGATGAGTATTTGATGTTTGACTCTTCGTATCTTCAAGGATGGGTGTATTTTGAGTATGCGTTTTTTTTTTATATATATGTAATTGTACATGTGTGATACAATTGAGTACAACTTAACTAAGTGTATTGTTGTGTGCTTCAAGGTTGTGTGCTCTCCCTCTCTCCCTCTCCCTCTCTCCCTCTCTCCGTCTCTCTCTTAGAGGAGGGAGAGCCTCTCATCACAAGTTATTGGTCTGATCTTCTTATATACCAAAAGTTTGTTGTGAGTTTGTTGTGTACTCTTAATGAACATGGGCGTACCGGCTTTATCTAATGGGTATACCGATTTTGTCCGATGTGTGTCATTTATTTTTTATCCTTTATTAGTTTGCCTTGTCAAAACACATAACATAGTCTTTGGAGATTTTGTGTGTTAAAATTCCAACATAAACCTTCTTCGATAAATGCCCATGAGGCATGACCATAGGAGTTGTGTATTCACTACAAAAAATGTGACAGCAATAAAAATAATTCTGGACTATATGTTTTGTGGGTAGTGAGAATTTAGCTAAATTTTTGGTGTACTCACAGTGTTCCAGCTAGTCTACCTCTTACATGGCTTTGGTCTTGTGGAAACAACCTTGTAAGTCCAAAATCTCCGATCTTGGCTTGGAGTTGATCATTGAGAAGTATGTTTCCACATTTTATGTCTCTATGAATGATAGGAACACAGAAATCCTTGTGCAGGTAAGTAACCTGTCGAGCAATGCCAACAATTATATCAAATTTCTATCTCCAACTCAGAGTTTAGCTGCTCGTATCACCTGATTTTTGTTAAATTTATGGGAAGAGCTGGTTTCATAATATTTGCCGCAAGTCATCTATTACTAAACAACTATACATACAATCTTTAAACGACAACTAAATAGCAGGAATAGATACAACTCAGTTTTGCGTAAAAACCAAAGTTTTTGTTAGAAAACGTGTTTTGCGTTGTGGATGGAGAGAATAGAAACAAAAACACACCCTTTCCTCTTTTCATGTGGAGAAAAAAGGCAACGAGGGGAAAAAGGGGAAAATTGTGTATTGAAAAAAGGTGAAAAATCTTTTTGAGATTCGCTCACGATCATTGATGGTAGTTTTACCAAGCTCTTAATCGGTGACATCTTTCATTTATTCACTTTATTTGTAATTAATATCAATTGTGTAAAAATTTTAATAAATTGATATTGTGTAGAAATTGTAATAAATTAATATTGAGAGAGTTTGTTCTCCTATTGATATTTTATGTATCAAATTGTGATATAATAAATTTGATCGTGTCGTCTGCCATGTGGTTTTTACTTGAATTTGGGGTGGGTTTTCATATAAAATTCGGTGTTGCCTCGGTTAGCCTTATTATATATTACCTAGCCGAATTAGAGTCTCCTGAAACTTTACTATAATAAGTGGACCTAGCATGTAGTGAAGATGAGATGATTTGGATGGTAGCTAGCCAAAATTGAAGTCTCCTGAAATTTCACTATAACATGTAGACTTAGCATTTGGTGAGAGGGAGATGATTTAGATGGTATGATGTGTGAGGGGGGAATTATTGGGATAAACATCAGATTTGGAGGCGATTAGTGACTTGTATATAGGCTAATAAAAGCTTTATTCTTTGAGCTAGTTTTGATTAAGAGAGGCTTATGTAACCTATTTCAAGTCACTTTTGGAGGCCTATAGGGACCAATAGTGGTATCAAAAGCTGGTTGGTTTTGGTGTTGCTTCAGTATGCCTGTTGCTGGTTGGTTTTGGTATTACTTTGGTTTGCTTGTTACCTCAGTTTGCCTCATTGTATGTTAGCCAACCTGAATTGGGGTCTCTTAGAACTTTACTATTACATGTGGACCTAGCATGTGGTGAGGGGGAGATGATAAACTCGTTCACTATAATATATGGGCCTAGCATGTGGTGTGGGGGAGATGATTGTCTCCTCGAAATTCATAATAACATGTAAACCTAGTATTCGGTGAGGGAGAGATTATTTGGATGGTATTATGTATGAGAGGGAGAATTGTTGGGTACTTCACTATAACATGTGAACCTAGCATTTGATGAAGGGGAGAATTGTTATCCCACAACAAATTTTGAGGTGACCGATGACTTATATATAGACTTAGGAGAGTTTTATTCCTTTAGCTAGTTTTTGGATTAAGAGAGGCGTATGAGACTTATTTTAAGTCCCTTTTAGGGGCCCATAGGGACCCACAATGGTATCAGAGCCTGATTGGTTTTGGTGTTATATTGGCTAATGTGACAATTTTATTCCTTAAGTTAGCTTTTGGATTAAGAGAGGCCAATGAAACCTGTTTTAAGCCCCCTTTGAGGCTCATAGAGCCTCACAATAGTATAAGGGCCTGATTGATTTTGGTATTACCTCGGTTTGCCCCATGGTATGTCAGCTAGTCCAAATTAGAGTATCCTCGAATTTCCCTATAACATGTAGACTTAGTATGTAGTGAGGGGGAAATGATTCGGAATTAGAGCCTCTTATAATTTCACTATAACATGTGGACTTAGCATGTGGTGAACAGAGATGATTCTAATGATATGACGTATGAGGGGGAGAATTATTGGGTTTATCCTACATCAGATTTGGAAGTGACTGATAACTTGTATATATGCTAATAGGAAAGTCTTATTCTTTGAGCTAGCTTTTAGATTAATAGATGCCCATGAAACCTATTTTAAGTCCCTTTATGACCCATAGAGCCCAACATTGTCGAGGCTGCCCTTCCCCATGTATTCATACACAAATAAGAAATCCGAGCCTATTTTCCAGTAACCAAGTAGGCTAGCAAGATTTCTATGCTGAGTGTTGCTCAATAGAACTATTTCACTCTCAAAACCCTCCCTCGTTTCTGCAGCTTCTCCTGTTGTAAGCTTTTTGACGGTTACAACTCGTCCGCTTTGGATTACACCCTTTTGGTTGTACAATGATGGGCACATGTAATGAGATGGAAAAAATGGGTACATTTTTGGTCTAACAAGAAGTATTACCAAATAAATGATTTAACCATGAATTTCACCTTGCAAATCCTCCTTGTCCTAACTTATACTTATCATTGAAGTTTTCAATTGCTTGGTAGAGATCTTTGGAGTGGAAACAAACTGGTTGCCGCAACTCGATCAAGCCTGACACAATTAACCGTCCAGTGTCTGTTAGACCAGAAAATGGTCAAACAACAACTAAATCATAAGGCCAAAATTGTTAATTATGAAATGATTATTAATTTTGATTGATACTCAATAATTTGCAAAAAATAAACATATTATAGTCTAAGGGATATGTTGGTGATCCAAACAGCAAGGACTCCCCCAGCGATCACTAATTTGGGTTTGCTGTCATCTCATTTTTAAAGATTAAACCACCGTATATGAGATGGCTGTGGTTATATTCAATAAAATTTCACCAGATACGATGAGCTTTTTCACATTATCTTGTCAATTTGTTATTGACACAAATAAACACAAAAGAGATTTCTTCGTCGATTAAATATCTTCAATTTTCTCATTCTAATTATTGGTCAAAGAGCAAAAAGTTATGCTACAGGCAAATATAGCTCAATGACCTTTTGCAAGCCTCTTTTTACTCTCAAAGTTATAAGTAAGGTTTTTCTGAAACTTATATACAAGTTATTAGCCACTCTATAATGAGAACATGATTAATTTAATAATTCTCCCATTTACTCATGAGACTACCCAAATCATCTTTCTTTAACACATTTCAGACTACGTGTTACAGTGAGGTTTTGAGAGATTTTAATTTGAGCGAGTTGTATTACCGTGAGGCTACCTTGGGTTTTGATACTTTCATAGGCCTCTCTTTATCTCTAAAAGTTAGTTCGAGAAATAAAGTTCTCAAAGCATAGATACAAGTTATTAGCCTTTCAAGAACTGACGTGACAAAAATCCAATATTGCTAAGGGAATAAAACTCATCGTTGGAAGGAGATTTTGGTGGAGAACATAAAAATCACCTTGCCCAGATAATAATTTTGTAATATTTAACAAAATTTTAAAAAATGATCTCAACATTTTACAAAAAAAAAAGAAGGAAACAGACGCCCCCCCCCCCCTCGGCTATGATGTGACCATAAATCATAATATCTAGTTTCATGCATTTAGTCGGGATGAGATGAGTAACGGAAAGGATCCTATCTTGCATCTACAATGATATAAATAGTAGCCATGATCTGATTTTTTTGAATGTATGTGCCATGATAATTAATTTGGTGTCAATTTAATGATTTGATTTCTAGCAAAGTAACATCAACTGATTTGATTTGTTTCTATTCTTATCTAACACAATTAGTCAATGTTAATTTGGCTTTTAATAACAAACTAAAGACATGAGTAAGCTAAATCTAGTTGACCATTAGCGAGACCTTTTTTTTATAAAGAAATCTCCTCGGAGGGGTAGGTATGTGGGTATATATCTACTCTTATTAGTAAAAAAAAAGAATTAAATTACCTTTGATTAACATTAGTAGATTCAAAAAATCAAAATAAAATCAAAATAAATAATAAATTAAATTATTATTATCTATTTCTCATTCAGTTAGTCAATCAAAATCGATTTCTAAGATGACAAATTAGTATAAATTGTCTCTTTATTTAATAATAATGAATTTATAGAACTAAATTAAATTTATGTCTATAAGTTGCGCAAAGGACGATATCTTGCCTAGTATATAAGTAGGAACATGAAACTTTTGAAATAGAGGTGGCCTTCCATGCATTTTGAGCTCACAAATACTAAATTAGTTAGTTAAGATTGTGGGAAAGAGAAAAAAAAGTGAGAAAAATAGACTTTAAAATGCATTTTTTAAATTATTTTTACTTATTTGATTTGCGAGAAGATGTGAAGAAAAGAAACTCTATTTTGATCACGGTGAAAAACATCTTTACAGTCATTTTTGTACAAAACATGTAAGAAAATAAGAAAAAGTGAGAATGATGCTATAAATGCAAATTTTCTTTTCTTTATAATCAATCACACAGAGAGAAAATAATAAGAAAACTAATTTTTATATCTTTTTTTTAATCAAACGTACGAGAAAAAGAAGAAATTGATAGGAACAAGTGAGAGTGATGCTATAAATGCAAATTTTCTTTTCTTTCTAATCAATCACACATAGAGAAAATGATAAGAACTTTTTATATCTTTTTTTTTAATCAAATGCACTTTTTTTTTCTTTTTCTCTTTCTCATCCATGATCTTTTATTTTCTTGCTATCCAAATTAGCAGGGGAGCTAGAAGTTGTACATTATCCCCATCACGATTTTCTTATATGTCATTTTTAGCTTATGAAAGCTAATCAAAATTAGAATAGAACATGAGCATCTCTACAACTCAAGCTAATATACATCTAATAAAAGACAAGGGAAAATATATCATATATATATACGACGTATGAATTGTGATATTCAAATCATGTTTAATCGGAAAATGCGAGAGTTTTATGTTAATTTCCTTTATCATGAGTAGTAGTGTCGAGGAGGATACCAACCTTGGACTTATTGAAGAGGGGTTGATCAGAGTACAGGAGAAAGCACACCCTCATCACAGACCTGCCGCCGGCGTCCGGCAAGCACAAACCGTTAACATTTTTGGAAGCCGATTGCAGACATCTTCTACAGTCAACGGGTTCTATGATCCTGTCCGACACCAATCTTGGGCGCCCCGAACAGACTCTTTCTACCAGGGACCTCCCTCACCAGACCCTCCACCGCCGTCTCCACCGTCGACCTGAACGCCGTGGCCTCGTGCGCCCGTCGATCATCGCTTCAAGCTTTTAGTGGCCCGACGCTTTTGGTCGTTGTCCACTTATAGGTTTGTCTTCGGCTCTGGTACCCCAAACTGTACGCGTCGAAGACGACGTACGATTTGGGGCTTGGATACATGCGGCGATGAGGGGTACGCCGATGTCGAAGCAGACAAGGCAGTCGGCGAAGTAGAGGTAGTCCCGGCATTGGACGAGGATGCGGATGGGCTGGTAGGAGGTGGGGGCGTATATGGAAGCGTTGAGGGAGGAGGAGAGACCGAAGCGGAGGATGAGGAAGTTGTTGTGGGTGGCGTAGTAGGAGGGCGAGTTGATGGCTGCGGCCTGGCCTCAGGTCCTGGTCACAAGGTTGGTCTGAGAGTCGGGCATGGCCATGAATATTGTTAGAAGGTTGATGATCAAGTACTGTAACATGATAAGGCTATTAAGCTTCCCATGCAGGCTTTGCACTGTTTGAATAGCACCATGCCAGTTGCTTTTATACACCTAAGGTGTTATGCACCTTATAAGGAGAATTTACCTGGTTGTCTGAGGATGATTGGCAAGAGTTTGGAGAAGGGCCAAACTACTAGTTGTACAGTATAGCAAATTCAGCAGATGCTGTGGTAGGATCTTCTTCACCAGTGTCGGAGAAGCGATCTTTCCCCTTGCTCGGCCTACTGTGCTGCTT
The DNA here is from genome assembly GCA_032619315.1 of Piper longum. Classification (NCBI taxonomy): domain Eukaryota; kingdom Viridiplantae; phylum Streptophyta; class Magnoliopsida; order Piperales; family Piperaceae; genus Piper; species Piper longum. Next base: position 4,071 of record JAVDBV010049211.1, on the reverse strand, counting down.
CAATGGCACCATGAAAACACAAAGAAAAGGGATTGGAATCGATCAGGAACTGAAGAACTGGAGGATGTCCTGCTGCATCTAGTTCTTCCTGAAAGATCGGAGAAGAAAAGAAGAAACAAAATAAAACGAAAATAAACTTTCATTCGTCAATTCAATCGATGCCCACAACCGACGATCATGCTCTATTTTATCCCCTGCTCCTAAGCCCAGGCCTCCCGCCGGCCCATTACATTCAAACACATGCAATGACAATACTACCCTTAGCACTCCTTTACCCACTTTGTCCATACCAATACCCTCCCCTTTAAAAGAACCTTGTCATCAAGGTTAGTAAAGATTACAGTTTACAAAGAACAGTCTTTCATTTGAGCAGCAGAAGATAAAAATATTTGTACTCGAATATGAGCTGCCACCTAGCCTGGTTCATAGAAAATGTTTTGTCAAATTCATCAGTTGGTCCATCACGTAGAGGACCATGTGCTGTACCCTTAGGGTTGGAATAATGCAAAATGGCAACACCCGTAACTCTTTTCCAAAGAGATTCATTTACCCTTCGTGCACTTGCGACTATGTAGTAGTCACTCCTTGCATTTTGATCAGTGGTCACCAGAAATGAATAAGACTGTCCAAAATGAATATCCAGGTTAGTGTAGTTCTGTTGTACAGTGTATGATCCTTCAGTCTCCACCAGTAGCATGTTATGGTTCTGGATTTTGAAGTTCGAGCTAGTAGAAATACCAACATTGTGAATTCTGTAGGTTTTTCCTGGATGAACATTAATTGTTTCATACTCTATACCTTTCCCATTTATAAGAACTCTATCTGGCATTCCAATGTCTTTTCCATTGCTAAGTGCCTTTCTTAGATCCGTATGGTTCTTATTGTACCAATTGCCAATGAATATGTGATAATCACCGCCCGGATGACCAAAAGGAATAGAAATGACAGCACGATTATTTATCATTATGCCGCCATATCCTCCAATTGCTCTTTGGAATCCAAGGGAAGGAAAATATATAAAGATGCTGATTTGATCATTCACTTGAAACTGGTATGTCCAATTCCAGCCAGAAAGAATGGGGCACTTTGTGCCTAAAACCCCCTGCTGCCATGAATTTTTCCTCTGTTGTATTCTAGCCCAGGTAATCAACAAATTCTCTTCTAGGCTGCTGAGGACGTTGACAACCACATTGTAGTTAGTTGTCACATTAAGAACATGGCCAAGAAATTTGCCATCAACCGCAATCACCAATAACCCAGTAGCCGACGCACCTATTTCTGAGACAACAACAGAAAAACTCATTCCTCTCCAACCAGTTCTTGGCCAAATGAAAGTACCCTTTGCTACTGCCATGAAGGCCAACCCGATGCCAATTTTTTTACTGATAGGCTCAATAAGAACACTCTAGCCAAGCATAATAAGACCTTTCTCCTCTAACTTCAGAAACTTCAGAAACTTCAGCAATATCTTGAATGGGCTAACTTCAGAAACTTTAGCAATACTTTTAGTTCCAGGATGATTTGCAATATCAGCAAGCTTTCCATAAGGTGTAGAAAAATTTTTCATGTTAGGATACTGAGCTTGCATATCTTGTGACTTGTCAGCAGACTTTGAAAGCCCAAGAGCAAATGCATTTTCTTCCAAGGAAACAATGCTACTTCTTAGTGAAGATATAGTACTTTGTGTGGCAACATTTATGCTTGGATTTTCCATATTATGAGTATGAGAAACATGCCCACCATTTGATTTGTTTTCTTTAGAGAAACCCATATCTAAATCAAAACCACCAGGTCCATTAAAATTGAAATCTAATTTGTCAAATTTGAAACCCTTTTTCTTGCTTGGAAGTGTGCCATAGTCAAAATCACCAGATGGTGAAGACCATGATGATCCAAGGAAGAACTCCTAACAGTCGTGTAAGATGGCTCACCAAAATGTAATTGAGTTTGGGCTAACATCTGAAAAAGTAAATGTTGTTGCTGCTGAAGTTGTTGTTGTTGCTGAAGTTGCTGCTACTGCTGCTGACGATGTTGCTGCTGCTGAAACAACTCTTTGTGTTGTTGTACATGCAGTGGTTGCTTTAATAGCCCATCCAGAATATAAGTATGGGATGAAACTGAGTGCTGAGAATACCGTGGAAGATTAAGTATATGTGGCTCTTGAGGGACTGACGGAAGCATATTATCTAAAGGTAATTTTCCAGTAGAAAGTTCCATAACAAGTTGCTGATTCATCAAAAGAGGCGTTGATGACAATTGTTGTTGATACCTTTGCTGATGCCTACCAATTGAAGACCTCGTCTGCTCCTCCACATTGAAATCATGACGGGTTCCCTGCAATTGTGGTTGTCTACTGTCTGATGACAGCAATTGATTCTTCTGTTGAAGATCACGATTGATTCCCTGCCTTGGATCATCACCCTCTACGCCATTTGTAGGAACCCTAATTTGACTCTGCAGAAACCCCTCACGAGCATTTTGTCGAGCACGTTCCATACCAGATCTGGAACAACCTTGCTGATGTCTTCCGCCAAAGGATGTCACCTGTTCTTCCCATTGAAGATTCTTTCAATTACCCTACAATTGATTATTGAAATCCAAACCATATGCAGGAACCCTACTATGTGAAGTCCCAATCCCTTCTCTATTATCAAGAATCCCTTTGTAAATACAATCCATCAATTTGGAGCAGTCCTCATTTAGAGCAGGTTGATGAAATCCCTCCTGGGCATTTGGTCGAACATGTTCTATCCCTGATCTTGGTATGCCTTGTTGAAGCCTTCCACCAAGGAACATGGTCGGAACCTCCATGCTCGGTAATCCCTGCTGCTGTCTACCACCAGACGACCACGTTTGCTCCTATTGTTGACGATTGGAGTTGATGCCTGCACATGATCAACTCGGTGTCGCTTGCAGCTTGATGACCTCAATTGTTCCTTTTGTTGATGATCGCGGTTGACGCCCTGCCTTGGAACATCAACCCCCACACCATCTGTAGGAACCCAAATCTGATATGTACCAATTCCCTCTCAATTCCCCAATCCATCAATTCTTGATTGCAGCAGTAATTCATATTTTGCAGACATTTTAGAAATCGCAGCAAGCAATTGTTCATGACCCCTACGAATTTGGGCTAATCCTTCAGAGTTCGAAGAAGACATACCTCCGTCGACCAGTTCTGATACCAATTTGGTAGGATCTTCTTCACCAGCGTCGGAGAAGCGATCCTTCCCCTTGCTCGGTCTGTTGTGCTGCTTCGATGGCACCATGAAAACACGAAGAAAAGGGATTGGAATCGATCAGGAACTGAAAAACATGAGGATGTCCTGCTGCATCTAATTCTTCCTGAAAGATCGGAGAAGAAAAGAAGAAACAAAACAAAATGAAAACAAACTTTCATTCATCAATTCAATCGATGCCTACAACCGACGATCATGCTCTGTTTTATCCCCTGCTCCTAAGCCCATGCCTTGGTAATTCCCACCGGCCCATTACATTCAAACACATATAATGACAATACTACCCTTAGCACTCCTTTACCCACTTTATCCATACCATGATGTCCATTTATAAGTCGGATATATAAACGAGGGTCGGTGTCACGGAGGTATCAGAACATTTAAAAGCTTGAATGGATAAAGTGTCAGGTAGGTAGAATAAGAAGACAATGTTTTTTTTCATAATACTGCGAAGAGCTTGAATGGATAAAAATATAGATTTATAATTTTACATTTTTATTGATACAAGTGATGTAACTGATGCACGACAAATTAGTGGCAGTCTGGAACTATCTAATTAGATTTTGGTAGGGTTAATGTCTGTACACTTCTCGTAAATCAACAACCAAATTAAATGATTTTAGTTACGTGCTAGTACTTTCTCTCTTCACAATTCACATCCATAAATAAGTTATATTAATTTGATTTGATTTTTTATTTAACATACTTCAATTTGATGTAACAAGAGGCGAGATTAAGCTATAGCATCCAATTGATTGCTTGCCTTCTTTCCCTCGACACTAATGAATGAAAGAGTGCAAGTTAGGAAGCAATATTGAAGGCTTCCAAATAG
>JAVDBV010049207.1:0-11898 GCA_032619315.1 Piper longum | reverse complement strand
CAACAGATCATAGCTCATAATACACAGGTTGCCCACACAGACCCAGCTCATTTGCTAGCCACATACAGCTTGTACATTCACAAGCGTGCGGCAGGGTGGCCACATGCGTCTCATTGTTCAATCCCATCACATCCAGATACAATGGCCAAGTTCTTTCTTGCCGGAATAATGAAATTCTAACCATTAGTTGATCCAATCCAATCTTTGCAAAATTAAAAAAAGACTTAGCATTCAATAGCCCTCCAAAATGTGTGATTCAGAAGCAGATGACCAATCATGCGAAATCTCCACGGCATTAATTTTAGCTATATTGAAGAAAACTAGCTCAACCCGGAGTTTTGTTGCTCCGACTTTCACCCTGCCTTGAGTATTTTACTCTCTTTAATTGCTAAATAATATGAACTTGGTCCAGACTCCAGAAGATATTAACTACCTCTCCTTTAACGTTTGGCGGACTCTTTGATTGGAAGAAATCAGCTTCCAAGGCAATAGGTGGATTTGGAATGCCAACCACTAGAGTAAAGAGCCAGTGAGAAGTGAATTCTTGTTGTCGTGTATCGAAAGAGGGGGACAGGGCTCTGAGGGTTGTGAGCCCTCACCTCATCTGTCCATGGGTTTGGGCTCACAAGTCTGAAGGTGGAAAATGACAGAGTAAGTGCAGAGTTAAACATAACAGAGAGAGAAAGAGAGTTGCTATTTGCTCGGTCGGTGGCAACGCAAGGGGTCTACCCTCTTCATTGTTTGTACGTTGGGTGGCCGTCGTCTATCGACCTCCAAAAGGTAATTATGGAAAATATTAAGTTGTAATTCCAAAATTCATTTTGATAATTCACATTATACTTATGCGAGTCCTATATTTAAAAGTCATCAACATGACTCAAAAAATTGGACATTGGAAGTCGCAGTCACTTAGTCAACTAGGACCGGGCACATAAAGCTCGCATTCACCGACGCACACCGTTTCAAAACTCCATTTATTCATTGGATCAAAAATTAGACGGAAGCCACAAAACCACACATGTCCAACATATGGTATTTTAATAATATTTTCCTCTGTAATACATGTAGAGTGCTAATAGTAGTCTAGTTTTTAATATGTGATTATATTAATCTAAGTCTACATAAAACGATAAAAAAAAATGTTAGAGAACCAAGTCTAACAACTAACAACTTTGGTCTCGCCATCCCAAATGAAGACCAGAATTTTCTCTATCCCCGAAATCTAAGCCATTCTCCTCTTTGTCCAAATGGGCAACTTTTATCTCCAGAAAAGCAAAGATTTCACTGACCCCTTCGCATCAAAGGTTGGTTGGTTGGTGAATTAGTCCTTGGCCCTTGCTTTGAGAAAAAAAAAAAAAGAAGAAAAAAAAAAGGTCCTTGGCCCTTGCTTCCTCTCCCTTCCTTCCTTCCCTCATTACCCCCAATTGAATTTGAAACAAAACCAAAACCAGCACCAACAAAACCCTTTCTTTATTCTCTCACCTCATAGAAGGGGTAGGAAGGAGAGAAGTGTGTTCTTCCTCCTTTGGCCTTTCCCATTTCTTTCACCAGATTTCTTTTTCTTCCCATCTATCTATATTTTCTGTTAATATAATCTCCCTCTTTCTCTCTCTCTATATATATATATATATGTATATATAAATAAAACATATTAGTTTTTATACTGCCTTCCCAACCTGCATATGTCACATGCATGTTCCTGCCTTTGTCTGGTCTGGCCTTGCAATCACAGAGATTGGGGCTTGTTTTTGTCCACCCTTCTTTGCACTTCCCATCCATTTCTTCTTGTTTCTTTGTAACTGCCCATTAGACGGAGTTGTTGTTTTTTTTTTTCAAGCTTTTTAAAACGGTAGGGCTGTTGCCATTCAACCGGAAATTGTTGCTACCCTCTTTGCAAAAGGTGGGTGTTTTTTTTTTTTGAAATTCTTATGGGTTGTTTGGGAGAAATTTTGTGTTATTTTAATGTTTGTATTATATTGTGGAGGGGTTGAAGAATTTATTCATTCTTATGTGTGTGTTTTTGTAGCTGTTGGGTATTGGATCTGGCTGCCAGGTTTGTCAAATCTGTTTTGGGGAAGTTGGATTGGAAGAAAATTTTGATTCTTTTTGTTGGGAACTGGGCAGAATGGGGTGGATTAAAGATCTGTTGATTGGAAAAAATAGAACTGTCTTTGTGCCGTGACTTAGTATCGGTAATTGTTGTCTTGCTTTCGGGAAGGGGGAGAAAAGGCGTTGTGCTTGTTTGTTTGATCTGCTAGTTCCTCCTAACTTTGATTTTTTGGGAGATGGTTGGGGGTAACGGGCTGTAATTGATTTGATTGATTGTTGGTAATCAATGGCCGGATTGGATGTTTCGAAGTACGCTCATAGTCCTGTCCACAAGGCTGTCATCACGAGTGACTATTCTTCTTTGAAACGCATATTGGCGTCCCTTCCTCGGTTGGCAAATCCGTCCGAAATCCAGACGGAGGCTGTTTCTTTAGCAGAGGAGGTGAAAGCCGAACAGATTTCTTCAGTAATTGACAGAAGGGATGTACCCAACCGCGAGACGCCGTTGCATCTTGCTGTCAAGATCGGGGATGCTACCGCGACGGAAATGCTCATGGTTGCTGGTGCCGACTGGAGTCTGCAGAACGAACAAGGATGGAGTGCTTTACAGGAAGCAATATGTACGAGGGAAGAAGCTATCGCCAGGATAATTGTGAGACACTACCAGCCCCTGGCATGGGCAAAGTGGTGTAGGAGGCTGCCTCGGTTAGTTGGGACCATGAAAAGGATGAGGGACTTTTACATGGAAATTAATTTCCATTTTGAGAGCTCAGTAATTCCGTTTATTTCAAGGATTGCACCATCTGATACTTATAAAATATGGAAAAGAGGTTCCAATCTTAGAGCTGATATGACTCTAGCGGGTTTCGATGGTTTAAGGATTCAAAGATCTGATCAGAGTGTCTTGTTTCTTGGGGAAGGATCAGAGGATGGGCAGGTTCCCCCGGGCTCACTATGCATGATTTCACACAAAGATAAGGAGGTCATGAATGCATTAGATGGTGCCGGAGCGCCTGCTACAGAGGCAGAGGTCCAACAGGAAGTTGCAGCAATGTCACAGACTAATATCTTTCGACCTGGAATTGATGTAACTCAAGCAGTGTTATTGCCGCAATTGACATGGCGGAGACTGGAGAAAACGGAAATGATTGGTCCCTGGAAAGCCAAGGTATATGATATGTCTCATGTGGTAGTAAGTGTTAAATCTAGGAGGGTTCCTGGAGCAATGACTGATGATGAGTTTTTTGCATCGTGTAATGAAAATGATACAGAGAGTGAGGATTTTGAGGACATATTGACAGAGGATGAAAAGCGGCAGTTGGAGGCTGCTCTCAAAATGGATTCAACAGAAGTGACAGATGATAGTGCCTTGGATGGAGTTATGTCTCATCGACATAGTTGTTTTGAACCGAGGGACATTGCTATAGAAAATCTGAGTATTAGCTCTGGAGAATCCAAGCAAGATAAAAGGGGTTGGTTTAGTGGCTGGGGAAAACGTGGTGCCAAACAAGAAACTCAGAAGAAGATGGCCCCTCCTAGAAGTTCACTCTGTGTGGATGAGAAAGTGAGTGATCTCCTTGGGGACTCTCCATCTAGAGTTCAGAGGGGGAGAAAGTCGCTGGAGGTTTCTACAGTGGGGGAAGATCGACGTAAGGGAAGGGATAGAGATTCAAAAAGACTTTCAGGATCTGAAAATGGGTTGAGACGCAAGGATAACAGTGGTCGGGAGAATGAATACAAGAAAGGCTTAAGACCTGTTCTCTGGCTGTCACCAAATTTTCCTCTTAGAACAGATGAGCTTTTACCTTTGCTGGATATTCTTGCCAATAAAGTAAAAGCTATTCGGAGATTGAGGGAATTGTTGACAACTAAGCTCCCTCCAGGAACATTTCCGGTCAAGGTGCGTGAAGCATTATACATTTGTTATTTTATTAAATGCTCTGAAAATGAACAGGAGAAATGCAATTAGTTATGGCTTATTTGGCATCTGTTTGTTTTCCCTTTATTAATGGTTTCTGTTGGATGGTCTTTTGGCATCTTCTAGGTTACGTAACTGCCTTGTGTAGAAAAGTTTGGTGAAACAGTGTAAAACTGTATATATCATTTTTAATTTGATGAGGGCCAACTTGAATTTCTTGGTCTTTTTCTGACATGTGGGGCTTTTCTACTAAACATTAGAAAGAATGTGTGATTTAGACCTCTTTTTTATGGAAGCCCACATACATGTGCGACCGTATTTTACAGGCCTGCTGTTAGGTGGTTTTCTTCTCATTGATGTGTACTCCAGTCTTAGTGCCTACAGTCTATAGAATTAGCCCATATTTAGGTTGCGGGAGGAAACTTATTTATCTATGCATTTGGCAACAGATTAAGTTTTTAATTACAGGCAAATATCTTTTTTACAAAATTTTTATTACCATTTCCAAGTCACGCCTAAAAAAACTTTAAAACTTTATCACACAATTCCCATTACTTAATTTCATAGTGTTAGATGGCAACCATGTTACATTTATATATGATTTATATTACTTTGGGTCTTGTATTTTTTTTTATTTTTTAATCCGCCAAATCTCTTTCTTAAGTAAGCATGAGGTGGGCTTCACATGTTTTACTCCAGAAGTCATCTCTTATGAGAAGATCTTTCATCATAATCTTCCTCTTCAGATGATGAACAGCAAATCTTTTATGTTTCTACTTGCCACATTTCACATTAATATTTTTGCTTGGATTTATCTAAAAACGTTTTTTGATTTTAGTTTACCCATTCTTTTGTTCTTCATGGAGTTTAGGGATGCAGGACAAATTTTATGTTAGGATCAGTTTTATTATAAGTAAACCGGAAGTCAATTGCTAGTAGTTGTATATATCCTCTTGACTTGAGTTGCCTGGTTCTATCAATCTTTTGTCTCGCATTTTTCTTAGGTTAATAGATTGCTTGAGTTTGTAAATGTTTTCAGGCTAGTGCTTTTACATCTAATTAATGAAATAAATACTCTTGGTTTTTTAAAATTCCTCTCTTTATTATTCCCTTCTGTCCTCTTGTTGTATTGATTCCAATCTTCTTTTCCTTCTCCTGTTCGTCATGTCATTCCCCGTAATTTTTCTTCATGTCATTCCCCGTAATTTTTAAAATTAGTTGGTTACAACAACCATAATCATTGTGTGCAAGCATGTTAGTTGTATTTGGTTATATTCTGATTTTTTTCAACGAGATTGCTTTATAGTGGTGAAATGATAAGGCTTTTGACTGTTTCTTTGGTAGCTTATAGAAACTTTGGGTGGCCTTAGTAGATTCATCTTGTTGTTGGGTAAACTAAGGCTTCTACACAAAGAGTTTCCTTCTAGTACATGAGATTGGTTGTTTTTTTATGTGCGTTGCACTGGGAGCAAATTGTTTTAAGGTTGTAGTGTGTGCGTATTGGGGCATTTATGGTTTCTAGTGCATTCTTGCTTAAATTTTGTTAATCATGAAAGAATACTAGTATTGTCATTTTGTTTTTATATCTTTGATACTCAAGTTATTTTTTTATGTGCGTTGCACTGGGAGCAAATTGTTTTAAGGTTTTAGTGTGTGCGTATTGGGGCATTTATGGTTCCTACTTCATTCTTGCTTAAATTTTGTTAATCATGAAAGAATACTAGTTTTGTCATTTTATTTTTATATCTTTGATACTCAAGTTAGTCATTGCTATTTAACAGGTAGCCATTCCAGTAGTTCCGACAATAAGGGTGCTGGTTACGTTTGCAAAGTTTGAAGAGTTGCAACCATCAGAGGAGTTCTGTACACCTCCATCAAGCCCAGTGGCCTCACAAGGATCGGCAGGCCATGAAAGCCCTGCTTCGCAATCATGGTTTCAATGGATCAAAGCGCCTTATCGCCAGAGCTCTTCCATGGTTTCGGGGCCTAGCAGCCGTGTGGAAGATATTCAGGATCCTTTCATGATACCACCAGATTATACTTGGATAACAGTGGAAGCCAAGAAGAAGAAGATGGAGGAAAGCAAGAACAAATCCAAGAAGGGTAAAGGTCAGCGTCAGTGAAAGCTTTGTCTGAATGCAATGGTAGATATGAGAAACAAAAACTTCTCAATCACCATTCACCAAGGACCAAGAAAGGAGAAGGAAAAAAATGGGAAACAAAAAATGTTTCTACATATTCGAATGTGGCCTGCATCAATAGAGGAGTGATAGGAAAGTGTGGATCCATATAACACGACACAAGGAAATATAATGAAGTCGACAAATATTCGACTTCATTTGTGCAACAGGTGCCGATTTGGGGGAAGTCTCTATATCCATGAACATTTTTTCTCTGTTGTTATTCGTGTTGGCCGAAACATTGGGTGGAAACTCTTCCAAAATGCAGACGCCACGTTTAGTATCTTGTGAGTTTGTCATCTTGATGAAACCGGCCTAGCCAATCAAGATTCCTTATGGTAAATTGTTGATCTTAGTTTCATATGTTCGATCCATACGTTTTATAATTTATGTTTTTTCTTCTTTTTATGTTCGATCCATAAGTTTTATAATTTATGGTTTTTCTTCTTTTACTTTATCCCAGTGATATGTCTGAGGATTCAAAACTTTATCTGGTACCCAGTAATAATTATATAAATGGCGAAAATTTAATCTTGCACCAGACCAACCAACCTTCCCCTTCTAATAAAAAAAAGAAAACGTTTTATATTATTAATTATAAATAAAATATTTAATCTTTGCATTAAAACATCAACAAACGTCAAATGGTAAATGATAAGATCTCATATTGGGAGTGTTTGGTAGAGTTTTTACTGGAAAAAGGAATTTTATTCTTTGATATTAATGTGGTAGGAAATTTGTGTATAGTGATTGAAAAAGAAAAAACTGAATAGTAATAACAAGATTGGCCTTCAAATTATTTTTAATTTTTTCCGATAATTAAACTGACTTTTCCCCCGTAAGTAATCTTTAAATCTTAAATCTTTAACCCTAACCATCTTAAACCCAAACTTTGATAATTTTTGTTTATAATTCTTAATCAGAAAATCATCCATCGTCATCGTGAAGTCATTCCACGATGGCGAAGAGGAGCGATTTGCCGCCCGCGCCATGGCCAGGCGGCACTGCGCTCCCGACGGCTGCTCGTGCACCCCCCACGCTGTCGCCCTCTGCGTCAACATTGGCACCCTCTCCCCCGATTGGGTGCAGTCCATGGAGTCCGCCTCGGGATATGCTGTTAGCAATGGCAGGCCGTGGGTGCTCGACCCTGTTGCCATCTCCGCCTCCAAGTTCCGCATGGAGGCTGATCTTCGCCTCGCGGGTCTTCGCCCCTGTGTTATTCGAGGAAATGCCTCTGAGATTTTGGCCCTCTCTAGTGCTGCTTTGGGCGACACTACGGTAATGTTAGCGTTGATTGGCTCTCGCTGATGGTCTTTAATTGTTTGTTTGTTCAATGTCATATTGCGTAAAAGTTTATCACTTTTGTCTTCTTTTTTTCCCATCGTTTTTTGTCATCAATTTAAGTACAAGGTCACACAATTCATGTCGATGTACGCTTTGTTGGGACTGTTGAGGAATTATTGAACTGTTAGTATTTTTGCCAGTTAATATTAATCATCCTGAAACTTGAAAAACACGATAATGCATATGTTGTATACGGTTAATTTGTATACCCTCATCATCCAACCGTCCTTGGCCAATATTAAAATCAATGTTTGGGTGCGGGATCGTCTGCCCTGTGGACCGCGGTTATTGTGATTCGATGGGTTTGAAGGGTTTGGCAAGACAAAAGCGCCCTTGTTGTGCACAGAGATAGTATAAAAATATAAAATAATGCAAATGATATCACAAATATCAAAATGGTATACAAGGAAATTTTTTATGTGGTTCTTTAGGGTTCAACTCGAATCCCTAAGTCAGTCCACGGTGAAATTGATATTCATAATTCACTATTTTCTTTCAATATTACAAATTACAACTTTTAGTGGGATTTTTTGCACTTTAATTCCTTAATTTCATATACCCAACTCAAACACCTTGATGAGGAAAATCTATTACAAAGCTTCAAGTCACTTGTATTAGGAGAATATATCTTGAATTAAAATTTAAGTTGATCCGAATTAAATCGAGACCGGTCCTGAGATGAACTTGTCTGATGGACAGCACTTCGGGCATGATCAGTTATACCAATAATCCTAAAGGCGAATAACTTGTTCGATTTTTTATTTTACCCAACCAGTAATGGGCGAGCGGGTAAACCCAAACCCACTTATAATCACGTCTTCTTCCCTACTTCCAACGCCGACAAACTCTCTTACGCTCTACAGTAATTCCATTTCTATAATAGCAATTGGTTTTCCTCTTGACAATAAGAAGAAGCACCAATCTATCCACAACAATAAGCTTAAACTCAGCAATGTCGTACTCCGGCATCTTTGACACTAACTACTTGACTTTTCATAGACATCAATTCCTTCCCTTTCAGGTGACTACAATGACGAACCTTGGCGAAACTCAGTTTGGATTTCGAGACCAATCCTCTGTCTTCGCATTGGTCACCTTCTTGGAGCCAGGAACAACCAGCGTTGGTCGGAAATTCTCTGCGAATCGTGATCTTTATTGCTGTTTTCTTCTCCTGTTCCTGGTCAGATGGGCTACTTTCTGAATTTTTTTAGGCGACTACAGTGATAAACCTTGGCGAAACTCAGTTTGGATTTCGAGACCACTTCTCTATCGTCGCATTGGTCACTAATTTGGGGCCGAGAACGACCGACGTTGGTCGGAAAATCTCCATGAATCTTGATCTCCGATATCGTTTTCTGCTCTCCTTCCTGATCAGATGGGCTATTTTCTGAATTTTATTCGGCGACTATAATGACGAATCTTAACAAAACTCAGTTTGGGTTTCGATACCACTCCTCCGTCTTCGAGTTGGTCACTGTCTTGGAGCGGGGAACGAACAACGTTGGTCAAAAATTCTATGCGAATCCTGATCTTCACTTGATCTTCACTGCTATTTTCTACTCTTATTCCTGATCAGATAGGCTATTTTCTAAATTTTCTCCGATAACTATAGTGACAAATCTTGGTAAAACTCAATTTAGGTTTTGAGATCACTCTTTTGTCTTCGCTTTGGTTACCATGGGGCCAAAAATGACCGCTACTGTTTTGTGGGAACTCCCATATTTTTTACCATCATTATCAGTCCTTGATGTCAGGTTTAAGTGTTGCCATTCTACCTTATTCTTCCTTTGATAATAATTGCTTACACTGTTCGCCAATATCCCGGAACATAGCGAGTAGAGCAGACTAGTAAATGACATTTCTGCTTTATCATCTTGCTGCTCCTTGATTGTTTTTGTTTATTTATCAGGGAGCGGATAGCTCTCATGACTCTGTGGATGCATTGGAAGCAGCTAAGAAGCTTTCTAAAAAAAGTGGGGCGATTGTTCCAGTTTCTGGAACTGTAGATGTCGTGACAGATGGGGAACGGGTTGTTGGAGTTGTAAATGAGGTGGCCATGATGCAGCAGATAACTGCAACTGGCTGTGCAGTTACTGCTCTCATGGCTGTGCAGTTACTGCTCTCATCGCTGCATTTGTTGCCGCCAACCGCCTTTGGAGCGACGGCTTGTGCACTTGCGGTGTTTGGTGTTGCCGGCGAGCTGAGTAAGGAAATGGCCAAAGGCCCTGCTTCCCTCCGAAAGCATATGATAGATTCCTTGCATGGGCTTGACGAGCCTACCTTGCTCTCCCGAGTCAAGATACAGACCTGACCACAGAGATCACAAGCCCTTCCCAACATGTCAGGCTAAGCAATAAGCCAGCCAATCAATTCATTGGAGAAAAACATAATCATTGATATAGATAACGAATAATGTATTATTTGTTTGGAAAAGAAAAATCATTCCTGATTGCCATTTTAGAGTCTTAGACGACATGAATATGCCAGCTAGCCGTAAAACTTGTGGTTGGTTTTATTTACCATCTATTACCACTGTTACTGTCTGTTGCCGGCTGGTAAATCCAGATAGGTATCTGTCCTGATGACCTTCATAAAACTGCTCTAATTTTGTGATTTTATGGGGGGAGAAAGCTTTACCTTGTAGTTGAGTTCTGAAATGTGACCAACTGCATCAACTTGAATGGTTTGTTGTAAATTTTGACAGTAATACGGAAAGAGACATTTTTTTTCCACGTTACAGAAAAAGACTTCACAAATGGAATCGACCCACTTGGAGTTCTTCCATCATTCAAAGGAAAAAGTCCGTAGCCGCCATGCTGGCCATTCATTGAAAACTGGCTACTTGGTAAAGCTAACAATGGCTACATACACATCACGGGAAGACTCCTCATAAAGAAAGACCAGCTGTATGTATACATCTGGGAGTCTTCCAGATGTATATCATTTTTATTTTATATTGGCCTCACAAGCAACCTTGGTTGATGTCACTCGGCACTTGCCATGCCCATGATCGTATGTGGTATAAATCGATGAATGTGTATATAATAAGTCTGTTACGAATACTCAAATTGTCTCATTCCTAAGAAATAGTAAACTGCTTGGACTTGATGAATCGGCCGGCGTAAGTCCTAATCTGTGTCATGAACAAAGGCCGAGAACGAGGAAAAGTTTAAAAGAGATGAGCATGTTGGGGGGATGATTCCGTCAACCATTAGCTCGTGACTTTGCAGGGGCGGTGTGGTTGATGAACTAGAAAGCAAACAATGCAAAGGAAACCGTGTAAATTGGCATCATCACCTTCGATGTGATCAATGGACGAGAAAAAGAAAAGTCCTTCCTAATCCAAATATTGGCCAGTTGGCGGCCAATTGTTGTTTTAATAAATAGTAAATTACTACACGCTAAGACAACCGGTGGCCCTTCCTGTTGTATTAAAGCGTGGACACTACAACGTGGCCACCATGTGGGTCTGGTTTCATTCTCCCCATCCCTCACGTGTCTCTAGTTGAATTACTTTTTTTATAATATTAACCTATTATTACACTTATTATGACTAGCTTTCTTGATCATTTCGTGGTTAATATATCAACCACCCAACAATTCATGAATTTTCTTCCATATTAATAACTTTTAATATATATGTAAAAAAATGAACTGGCCAATATAAGTGTATATATAATATATGGTACAAAAAAAACTAACTCTAAAAAATGTAGACTAAATTCATGCACTGGAATGAGTACAAATACAAAGCATCTATTTCCTCTATCTACCTTATTATTATTGTTATTATTAATTAACAATTAATGGCCCCCGAATATTTTCTAAAAAAAAAAACAGGAAAAATTAGCCCTTGCCCTTTTGTTTGAGGCGTCTCATCTCCATGATTTTCCGATGCGAGTTGGAGTGCAACCCGGTGGAGAAAGTTGGACTGCTCGCAGGCCTGTACTCGGGCACGAGCCTACCCGACTTGAAGCGGACACCGCAAGCGTTGCACAGCGTTTTCGGACCCATGGGTCCGGCCCGCCACTGCGGCGTCTGCTCCGCCTGGCAGTGGTGGCACCTCCGCCGTACCGTCGCCGGCGGCGTCGCTGGCGGGAAGCAGACCGGGCTGTTCCGCCGCCGCCGGCGCTTGCTCCTAGCCCTCCCGGGCACCCGGGGGAGCCCACCGACGAGTACGGACAGCTTCGGGGCGACGGCGGGCGGGACGGGGAGGAAGGAGTCTAGGGTGGGGAAAGCGTCGCAGTCGGCGAGCCATTCGAGCTCCTCCTCACCGTCCTCGTCCGGGCAATCCTGCAAAACACAGAAACCTGTCAAAGATTGAAACTATTTTGAGTGAGAGAAAAGCAGAGAGGGAAGAGGAGGGGGCTTGCGGTGACGGAGGGGAGGGATTCGTCAGTGGCGTCG
>JAVDBV010049202.1:0-11617 GCA_032619315.1 Piper longum | reverse complement strand
ATATATATATATATATATATATATCTGTGTGTGTGTGTGTTTTAAAAATATGAAAAATTTGCTATTACTCTTTTTTGTGCTGCAGGCTTATGCTGATGGCACAACAACTATGACGGTGCATAAAAGAAAGGTTAGCATCAAGGAATTTTATGGTATATTGTTCTAGTGTTATAAGCCACAGCTCTGTATATTATAAAATCGGAGACTCATATATAGTTTGGTGATGTACAGGTGTAATTTTCCCTTCTCTGATGCTACTTGAAAATGAAATTACAGATATGGAGGAGAAAAAGTAGATGGCTCTTTGCATGGAGAGGTACTGAAAGAAAGATGATGATGAGCGAGAACTGATTTCAGAGGTAGATTTTGAAAGGGAGGAAGAACGTGGTATTTGTATGGACATAAACAGCAAAATCTTCCTGCCTACCTGTGGTCATACAATGTGCATGAGATGCTATCGTGAATGGTATTTTATAATTCTGAACACTCCTCTCTGATTAGTCATTTTTTGTCCCAAGACTTTAAAAAAAAAATTCTCAAGACTTTCTTTCTTCAAAAATATGTTTTATTCTCCCTGCATTAAAAATAGATGAATATCTTTGATTTTCAAAAATAGCTGATAGATCGGCTTTTATACAGATCACTTGACTTGGTTTTGATGATCATGTTCTTGCACCATGCACAGTTTACAATTCTATAATTAGAGAAATATAATCCCTGACCATTAGAAACCTTTGTGTAGTTCAATTTTTATATCTAGCTTTTGTTTTATTTCAAACATTGAACTACAGTAACATGATTCCTTAGTCGTTAGTAGTATTTTTAAAGAAGGTAAATTTTGTTTTTGTGGTGGCAGCTTATTATTGTGGACTGTGCTTATGTATTTAATTGATGTGTAGGTGCTCAATTTTAACTTTGAAGTGGTTATCTTTGTACTTTTTTTCCATGTTTGTAACAAAATGTGAAATAGAGCACTATGATGCCATACTGATGTTATTTAAGAAGCTGATTTTTATTTTTTTTCTTCTAGCTGGTAGCTAACTGTAAGGATGTTTGTTTATTTTTCCAAGTTGACCTTGACTTTGATGAAGCTCTAGCTTTTGGCTGGAACTTTGTAAAGAGTTGTCTTACTGGTAACAAAGAGGAAGAACAATATGAACAAGAATATTATTGTGATATCCGATGATTCCTTGCTTTGTACTTCTATTGCATTTGGTTTCTCTAAAGCTTTTGGAATGCAAATTTATTTAATAAAATGCATTATTTGGACCTCCTTGATGTATTTGGTAGAATCTTGAAAAGTTGAAATAGTACTTACGAATAAACATATAGGCAGGACTGGAAATCAATGGACCTATTAATTTCTTGATGGTTGTGGTATCATAGATAAAGTTGAGTACTGTTCTTTAACTAATTATTTTGCAGGCACTCAAGATCAAATTCGTGTCCTTTCTGTCGGGACAGCCTAAAGAGGGTGAACTCTGGTGACCTTTGGACGTTCACAGACAATCGTGAGCTAGTAGAAATGGTGGCCTTAACAAGGGAAATTTTGAGGAGGCTTTTTCTATACATAGATAAGTTACCCGTTGTAATACCGGACTCCCTTTTTGAGGCTCATGATTCTTGTGCGAGATAAGAGCATACTCCTATCAATGATTTTTCACAATGAACTAACATTTAGAGTTTGTTGCAGGTGCATCGAGTTTGTGTCGTAGCTACCACTGTTCAGAGAGGTAGCCTTGTGAAGAAAGGTGACATAAACAAAGATGGAAGAGGAAATAATTCTGTAAATTGTTGTATGGTAATATCCATTTTGTTGGTAAAGCTATAGATGATTTGCAAAGGTTGTCCATATCTTTTTTGATCATAACGAAAATGTCATTATCAAATTTAAGAGCTGTCGGGGTTATGGATTTAGCATTATAGGTGTCGAGCTTTCCAGAAATTATGTAGGTTGAAGAATTTGTGCCGACCATGATACAAACTCTGTACTGGCCCGTTCCTTTGATGTGACGGATAGTGGTAATCAAAGTATATGACCAAACTATAAATGCTTAAAATGATTTGTGTGGAGTTAGTAGGTGAGCTTTGTTTCTTTGATTTTCACATCATTGCCCGTAGCCCGAGGTTTTTAAACGTAAGCAAGTGGAAGACTTAAAAGTCATTTTTGCATATGGTTCTAATTGGATCAGCAAAAATGCATGTTCAAACCTGGCAAGAATATTCCCTGTCGATCACAGACATGACGGCACCTGCGATGAGTACATGAGCCAATCGCAAAAATTCACATAGATAACATTTGTTACATAAAAACTGAAGCGTTACCACGGTTACCATCTCTGTCGGCATCTTCCTCGCTGGATCTGGTCTCACCGGACTATATTCAACGACAACGGAAAGATGGATCGTCACCGAAGTGTCATTGAAACAAATCACAAGAACATTACCTTTGGAAACTATTCGTGAATTGAGTAGAAGTTCTTCAAATAATGCAAATCAAAATATAATTTTATGACATAGTGAGCATGGAAATATTCCACATCGTTGATTTAATATTGAAGAAAATGTATTTATTTTAAATGAAGATATTTTCTTATCTTTCTTTATCTGATAGTGATGAACCCAAAAGTATAAAAGAAGCACACTCACTCCTTGCAATTATTCAATGGAAAATAACATACAAAGAAGAAATGAACTCAATGCACTAAAAAACCAAGTATAAGACTTGCTAGATCTTCCAAAGGGAAGAACAACAATTGGGAATAAATAAATTTTTAAAATCAAGTGCAAGGTAGATGATACACTTGAGAAGTATTAAGCCAGAGTAGTGACAAAAGAATACACTCAACAAGAACGAATACACTACGATGAAAATTTTATCCCGTAGTAAGATTCAGTTCAAGTCAATTGATTTTAGCAATTGTAGTACATTTAAATCTAGACTTATATCAAATGGACATATAAACGACATTTCTTAATGGAAAATTAAATGAGGAAATATTATATGCAAGCCAAGAACAAAATGTTCGAACGTTACAAAAATCATTATATGGGCTAAAACAATCTTCTAGACAATCATAATTGTAATTTTATCAAGTTATCATTTTATATAATTTTTATATAATTGATGACGTTCATTGTGTTTATGTCAATTAAAATAAAACTTGTTGTAATTTTATATGTTTATGTGGATGACATTTTATTGGCATCAAATAAAAGACTTTATTCTTACTGTTAAAGAGTGGTTATTCTCTCATTTCAATATGAAAGAAGTGGGTCAGTCAAGCTGAATTTATACTTAGGGTTAAAATTCAGTGAGCTCGTTCAAAAAAATTAATTATTTTTTCTCAAGACCAATACATAAATGAAGTCTTTAACCAATCCAATATGCTTAATTGTAAGCCTATGGACACTTGAGTTGTTAGAGGTGAATCATTAAACCTTACAATGTGCCAAAATTATAAAAAGAAAAATAACAAATGTCTAGGATTTCATATGCAAATGTCGTAGGTAGTTTAATGTATGCAATGATTTACACAAGACTTAAAATTGCATATGTCATTAGATTAGTAAGTAGATTTCAGTTAAATTTTGGAATGGCGCATTGGAAAGCTATCAAGATGATAATAAGATACTTGAAAAGCACACCAAATTGTTTCCTTTGTTAAAACTATTTGGCTATACAAATGCTGATTTGGCTATACAAACTATTTGGCTGATGACCTTGATGGAAGAAAGTTAACACGGGGATATATATTTTAGCTAAATAGATGAGTCATTTCATGGGCAAGTAAGAAGCAAACATGTGTTTCATTATCCACTATGAAAACAAAATTTGTCGCTTCTGCAGGTGCAACTCAAGTTGTTTAGTTGAGAAGATTTTTGTGAAATTTGAGAATTGTCACGAATACAAATGACCCAAAACAATTTATTATGATAATGAAACTATAATTGCTTACACAAAAGATCACAAATAATATGAAAAAGTTAAGCAAATTGATATCGAATACAATTATGTCAAAGATATTGTATCATGAGATGAGGTCATTTTACAATATATTAATACATATCAAATAATGACCTATCCACTTACAAAACTAATAGGTCAGAATGTGTATAAATCTAATGTTATAACAATGGGATTAAGTTTGATGTGTAATGTATTTTGAGTTAATCATTCAAGTGAAAACGATTGAGGTATAATTTTTATGGTGGTTTATATATCGAAAGGCATACGACCTATACGTAAGTTTTCCACCATAGAATATGATTCATATCATATATGATAAAAGAACCAAAATAGATAATAACAAAATAATTCCTTCTTTTGTGTTATGTGAGACCTATGCAGTAAACTTCAAATTTATTACACTTATCACTTTCAACTATTTATAATCTCGTTATGTAGAAATATTTGCTACTTTAGCATGTAACTTAAAACCATGGTTGATTCAATTATAAAGGATATTGCTACAAAAATATATTTCTATATATAAGAACTATTTGAGTGTGAAAGGAATGCCATAAAAACTATATCCAATGTATACCTATTTATTTACTATAAGTAGAATTAAATGTGATATAAGCTATGCAGTATAAACAATTGGTGGATCAAGTGAATCTATAACAGCCTCAGGTATATCGGGAACACAAGCCACGATATAATCCCTAAAATATTCATAATAGGTTCAATAGCAAGTCAAAGTTATTGCATGCGAGTAGGAGAATATATCATTTTATTGTGCGCCCGTGATCATCATATATGCGAGTTGGAGATGTTATAATAGTTGCTAAAATGTCACATTCTTATTTTGTATTTAAAATCTCTACCTTCCTCATTATAAAATAATGTCAAAAAAAGGTGTGGGGTACTGCGGTGGTTGTTCTGACTTCCTGACCCAGTTTGAGAAAAGTGATTTATCCTTTGATTATAAGTGATTTTTTTTGTAATAAAACAATTAAGGTATGTCGTTATCTTCATTTTAATTAATTTCCTGGGCCTTAGTGATATACGTAAATCTATTCCACTTTATTATTCATCACAGATATTACAAAGCTAATTAATCAGTGTTAGGTTTTACCATGTTTACCTTATATCAACTATCAGCGATATATCAACCAAGTCAGAATTTACCAGTCATTGATGTCGAGGAACATTCTGTATGCATCTCTATGAGGTGAGTAGTAGCCTTCAATCAACGTATCCACCTGAAAACCCAATTTTCGGTAGAGTGAAACAGCAGGAAGCCTCATGGGATCTACATGAAGAGACAATCTTTGAATCTTCCTTGATTTGCATTTACCAATAGCTGCTTTCACTAGAGCTTCTCCGTAACCTTGCCTCCTATGACCCTCATTCACTGAATTCATACAAATAAACATCAAATCTGACAATAAAAAAAAACAGAGCAGTAACAATGAAAGAGAGCAATTGCTCATGAAATGAAGTTGCAAAACACCTCCATCATCGAAAAGAAAAAACAGAAGCCGCATAGGGAAGAAAGAGCTAATAAGCAAAAAAAAAAGGACATAAGTTGGACCTGCGAGCTTGGTGATGGAGGCGAAGAGGGAGGAAGGGAAGGAGTACATGACGTATCCGGCGACACGGCCGTCGGCAGCGCGGCAATAGAGGAGACCGGCGTTGTGCTTCCGTAGCTCGTGGTGGAAATTGGCGGCCATGGATTCGTGTTTGGGGAACAGCCTCCTCTCAATCCTCACTATCTCCCCGATCGCCTCCTGCGTCGCGGCCGAGATCAGATCCCTTCGACCCACCTCCAACATTCTCCGGCCGGTGAGCTCCGACGAGCAACCCGCCGCCATCTCGCTGGCGCCCAGGTTGGAAGGAAAAGAGTCAAGAGACGAAGTGTTGCATTGTAAGTTGTAACCATTGTTAGTATGTGCTTTGAGACGAAAACACCATTGTTAGTAAATACTAATG
This sequence comes from Piper longum, assembly GCA_032619315.1. Taxonomy (NCBI): domain Eukaryota; kingdom Viridiplantae; phylum Streptophyta; class Magnoliopsida; order Piperales; family Piperaceae; genus Piper; species Piper longum. The sequence continues at coordinate 5,679 of JAVDBV010049202.1, read as the reverse complement.
GGCTCAAAAGATTAAATGGGCTCAAAAGATAGCCCAATCGGCTCTGACCAAGTTAGTAACTAGCGGTTATCTCAGCCTCATTGTTCTCTTAACATCTTATGTTGTTTTCAAATCAGCTCAATATAAATTAAATATATAAATTTTAATTTTAACAAGATTAAGGGAATTGAAAATTGATAATAAATGATTTTGCGAGGTTTGGGTTTGATACAATTAAATTTCGAGCCAGACCAAGATCTTTGACACTGGAATCATGCCAAACTAAATATCTTTTGTAAACCAGGTGTGTCAAACATGTGTTTTGAGGTGCATTAATTACTTCTACATTTGAACTCCGTGCATACACTTTAGGGAAAATATCATAAACAGTCAGGTTTCAAAATTTTTAAAATGATCAAGTTTAAAAATTATATAATACATAACTATTTTAAAAATTTTTCTATCAATGATAACCAAATTTCATCATTTTTTATTTAATTATAAAAATACCCATAAATTTTATTTTTATTAATACCAAAGTAGATAATTTTTACTAACTATGGCTACTAAAATATAATGACCGTTGCATAGAAAAATCTAGATTCACCCTTAAGTGTCTACCGTGTGGCCAAGTAGGTATTCTAGAGTACTACAAGGTACTAGTTTGATTTACATTAGGAAAAAAAACTATCTTAGTGCATGGTATGAGGCCTAACATTTATCCATGTCTCCCTAATCCTCATCCTTGTGATAGATCAATTATGTGTACCCTCATGGCACTTTGTACCATGTCATATGGCTATACTAGGGTGTCTTGCAAGTCCTGCTAACCTATGGTAGACACAGATACCAAGGGTGTACGCTAGTGAGCTGTATGACTTTCTATCACCAATCTAGGTTAAACTCTCGGATGTCCCTATAAGAGGAATTGGACCACTCACCGGGTCCTAGTTAACTCGGTCCCAAGTCAAGTATCTCACTCTGTTTCATAATGGAATAAGGACAACTCCTATAACTCTACTGCGTGCTATAGCTATTGTAACTATTTATACAACCACTAATTGCTCCTGAAGGGAGCTCTATGATGGAATGACGGCAAGATTACATGTACATGTACAACATGTCTCAAGGTGTAAAACCCATGACTCGAGTAAGAGTTTTACATTAGCGAACCAGTCAGTTCAAACCGTTAGTTCGAGTCGAGTCAGTTTCATGAATTGCGTAGTGAACCGAGGTCAGTCGTAAGTTATGAACGATGAAGGTCATGTGTACCTGAATATATGATGATAAAATTAAAAAGATGGTGAGAAATGAGTTATCAGAATATATGAAAATATGGAGTATATATATTTTTTATGTATTTAATAGTAGAAATAGGTTTAGGCCGAATAACGCATTAAGATGCGTTATAGGACAGTCAGGTGGGCTATTAGTTATAGAACATGTCATTGTGGTGTTATGATGTGTAATATATTTTATGAGATTTTCCCCTTTTTTAGATATTTCTAGGATTTATTACGAGGTAGTTATTTTTTTTTACACTAGTCGGAATCGAGTCAATATTTATTTATGATTTTGCCACCGATGTATTTCATCTCCCTCCCGACACTTTCATCACCCATAAACCCTCACCGCCGCCTATGTTTGTCGCGACCGATGCCATCTCACTACCGATTGATGCCGCAAAGCACCGTCGCGCCATCGCCGTGCCACCCCGACCAACCCCAGCCACTGTTTGGCCACCAGAACGCCGGAATCGCCCCACAAACGCGTGACATTCCCCAAGTCGATTTGTCGTTGTCCAGGCTGCTCCGCTACCATTGTGATGCCAACGACCAATCCCTCGACCTCTCTGACATTTCCCCCTCCCTAGTGTCCCCATCGAAGCCAATCGTGGGCCCGATCGGAGAGGCTGACCGCCCCGATCGAACTTGACACCACCGCTGGTGGTCATCGCTGCAGTGGCTGCCCTTGCTGTCACCACCATTAGGTTGAGTTCGTTGAGACAGTTCTGACCCTTACTCCTTATTGCCCCACCAGAATAGATGTTGAAAAACCACCGGGAGTTACCAAAAAACTGTTAAACTTACCAAAAAATTGGATTTACTAGATTTCACCTGATCTTCCGCCGAGCTCATCTAGTCGAACCTAATCGAACTTCAGATGCTGGCAAGCACTAAATTCAAGCTTCGAGATGCGACGAAACTTTAACCGTCGCCGATTGTCAATGACGCGAGGTAACCCCCGATTTAATTATTTAAAATTGGTAGTTATTAGCACAACATGCTAGGATTGGTTGTTTAATAGGATGAATGCTTAATTGTGAATGAAGTGATGATTTGCATGATTTGCTTATAGTGAATGAATGCTAGTGATCTAATTAAGTAAATTAAATTTGAGCATGCTAATTGACTCCAACATAATTTAGAAAAATATAATAAAATTGGTATGAATAGGATGAGTTAGAAATATTTTTACATTGGTGATTGTTTGACTAATGTTAGATGATTTGTATGTGATGTTCATGATGAGTTTGATGCATCATTCAGTGAATGTTCATTAGCTTCTAGATTTGAGGTGTAGGTACGAAGTAGGAGCTCGCCGCCTAGGTGCTTAATTACATTTGGAGCTTCTATTGAGTCTATTTAGGACTCACTCTCGATTTATTGTCTTACTCTATCATGTTTTGTTTAGCACACGAAAGAGGGCATGTCAAGTGGTGGATTCATCGTATCCCACTCCATACGGGCCACTTAGCCAATCATATTTTCAGATTAATAACCTTCGAGGATGAGATCCCTTGTGTATATTTTCAAAACTCAGATCTAGTTCACGATGCCTTCGGGCCTATTTTATTGAATTTCCTACCCAGGCCTATGTATATCTAGTTTTCACGTTAGGACCTAAGCATCCTATCCATGTTTTGCATGTGACATCACCATCTTAAGATGCCAAGGGAAGATCCATGTCAGCTTAACCAAATCAAGTAGATTAGTAAATGGTTTGATCGCCGGTAATATTTTCGGGTCGGTTCACGAGTGAACCGAAACGAGGGTGTTACACAAGGAGTATAAAAGCATACTCTGCATGGAATTATGAAGTCTACATCTGGTCAGTGGCACATGCACTGGTCAATGTCTGTTCATCTCACCATCTAGAAAGCAGATGAATGACGTATATATCTTGTAGGGTAAGTGTAAAAATATTCGGGTGAAGGTTCAGCTCTGTCTAACATCTTTAGTCATATCGAAAGAGACTAAATCTCTCCTAAAAATTGGTCACTCTGGTCGAAGATTCTAACTAGTATGTGTTTCATCCTCAGTTGATCTGACATCAGGTCTGCTAGAAGAGTACACTGATCTAAGAAAATCCTACTAGGTATGTACATCACTCTGTCTGTGGTGGTGTGATGGTCTGTGACTGAGTCATAAGGGTAATGGAAAACCTCCGTATAGGATACTGAGTGACTCAAAAATATGGGTAGGTTTATGGATGTGTCTCTAAGATCATTATTATTGGACTTTGGCATGGTGGCCAGCCTATGGAATGGTCAATCAATGACAAGTCTAATAGATGGCTCCTAAGTGGCTCTAGTTCAATCAACTAATAGTAGGCATGTGTTTCTTGATACCATATTAGTCACGCACTTCAAAACAGATGGGGTTCAAACAACCCAAACAACCATTATCTCCCCTCGAGTTTACACGAACTCAAAGTGAAGTTTGACGCATATCTCACCTACTCTTCAGTGGTGTGTGACCTGCTGTCCCATACAGATTTGGAGCACTAATCTTGACTCACATGATTACTACCATTGTGATGAACTCTCAAGCAATGTTGTCAATTAAGATGAGCATACACTGGTGTCCTTCTATCTGGTCAACGTGATATGGTCTGACTAAAGTTCGTGTCTACGTCGCTCCCAAGCTTGGGTGAAGTTGTTTCCTCCAAACGGGTGTACCATCGTCTACCTACACTATAAACCCTAAACAATACCATAAAGGTACCTCATATACTTGGGGCAAAGGCTACATCCCACATCTCAAGGTAAGGACCTTATCATGCTGGCGAAGCACAAGGAAAATAATGTCTCCCTAATGGACACTCCCTCACTAAACTCATTTTTATGCCAAAATTCTAATACAAGTCAAACATCTCTCTCTGGCTAAAATCACTACATGTTTGACCATCTGCATGATCTATAGACCATGGCTAGAACTCATACATCTACTGTCATGCTGACTGAACAATTTGGCCACTGTGGCCATATCATTTGGATATTAGAATATCAAGTTCTCTAATTCTATCCATGCACATCCATTTAATGAGTGTCACTAACGTTGTTTGATGATACTATTTTTGCAATGCAGATTTGACCTAAGGATGTTAGGTCAAGGTAACAGTATGGAAGATAGTTGTGAAGTTCATCTTGTCTCATCACATCAGAATTATTCCAGTGCACCTAACTTTTCTCTGCTTGGATGATGTTACCATAGCTATATCTTGTCCTCAATCTTTGACCCTACTCTGCTCTGAAACTATGATATGTGGTCCCTATGTAACGCTAAGAACATCCTCAGTAGTTGTCCTCTTGTAGGGTTAGGTAACTACTTAGCCCTACTTAGCCCTTACTTCCACATTAACTGCTCCACTCGATCGGTGGTAGTGCAATATATAGACAGTGGTTGTGAATCACTAACCGCAGTAGTGAGCATTCGGTCAGTGATAGTGCATCACAGTTGGTGGTTGGGCAACTCGGACGGCGGTTGTGCATCACGGACGGCAATTGTGCTACTTGGATGGTGGTTGTGCAACTCGGGCGATGGTTGTGTTTCCAACTGCAGAAAATCTGATCCTAATCATGTACTTCATGAACCCACTACTATCTTTGACATGTCTTCCTCTATGTGTGCCTAATTAGGAGGGGGTCTAGATCATAGTGGTGACATATACAATAGTGATCCAATGTTGAGCCTACACTTATCTCTTGTAATCTAGGTGACTACTCCTATAAACATTGGCTGGTTCTCAATAGCGATCACTAATATGACCTTGGCAAATCGAGTGAAATCTGGTCTTCCCTCTACATCCATGGTCAAATGTAATCTTGCTCATTCTCGATGTTTTCCAACCTCTGTCTGTTGAAGAGTAGCTAATTATATTCTTGGGATAGACATATAGTAGTGGAAGAGGGGGGAGGTGGTGAAGTGTCCATGGGACTATAAATCTACCTCGTTACTCATCCTCATTCATTGTTATCTCCAGAAAGTGGTCCATCCAAGTCATCTGCTCAAACTCTCATATGTGTGTTTGGACAGATTTATCCGGTTATGTGGATAATTTTTAAAAGTTATATTTATCTGATTACATGGGTGATTTTGGAATTTTTATATATCCAAATAATTGCTAAGATTTGTACTTATCCAGTGATGACATAATGCCTCAAAGAAGAAGTCTCGCTTGTTCCAAAACTGCCGGAGGAAGAATAGCCAAAAGAAGAGGTAGGCTCGTTCCAAAACTGCCGGAGGAAATCTCTCCTCCAGGAGTTATCCTAATTCTATAAAAATCCCGGTGATGTTGAAGCAACGGGGGGCTCATTGAATTGAAAAAAAGATAGAGAAGATGCAGAAAAGAAAAGGGGAGGAGCCCCTCGCCTGAGACCCATCTTCGGCGATCCCCTACCGTACCACTATTGCTATC
>JAVDBV010049199.1:0-11738 GCA_032619315.1 Piper longum | reverse complement strand
CGGAGGAGGCGACGGGGGAGAACCCAGGTGGGAGAAGCAACGAGGAAGGGAGGCGGTACCATTCATGGGCGATGGGGTCGAGGAGAAAGGCATAGCCGGTACTGCTGGGATCACCATGATGATGGTGATGATGGGAACTAGTCATGTCAGGCCGGATGTAAGTGTTGAGTTGGCCACCTTTCTGGGTGTGAGTGGGGAAGAAGATGAACCAGTGTAACTTCGGGGACAGGTGGAAGTGGAGCTCAAGGAATGAATCGGAGAAGAGGAGAGCATACCACCTCTTGCAGACACACCTTGCTCGGAAGAACGCTGGCGGTGGGAGGAAGGCGAGAATCCGGTCCACTAATCTGGGAGCCAACCTGCACCAGATCGACGGATCCATCCATGGATTGCTGCAGCTGCTAGCGCCCCCGGCGGTGGCCATGGTGGTGGGATTCAACATCTTTGAATGTTTCTGTTTGTTATTTTTTGTTTGTTTGTTTTTTTTTAAAGCTTGGTGAGGTCTCTCTCAGGTTGTAGCGTCGCAGGAAACACAAGTTCCTCTTTGTATACCTCTCTTTAATGGGTTGAATTAATTATGATTAAAAGATATGAGTTACAAGATGAGTTATGGATTAGTCTGAGGAGATGTACAATTAGTCAGAGCATTGAATCTTCATGGGTCACTTCTTATGCCAAATATAATATGGTTTGATATGATAGGTGCTTCTATTTAATTTTTTTTGTCTTCCTTGTTTCATGACATCTAAGGAAGCTTCATAATCAACCATCTTAATTTCTCTTCCTAGCTAGTTCCCTAATTATGAAGTTTCATGTGTTCCTGTTTATTTCTAACATACGAAAGAGAAAAAAAATATAAAATATTTACGAAAATTTATGACATTTACATCCGACCATAAATTTCATGGTCATGAATTTATTATGCACACCCTCCATAAACTAATCTTGTTAACTTGAAAACATATATGGCTATGAAATTTTTTTTATGACCCCTTCCAATGAGCCCCCTTGTGAGCCTCAATTGATTTTCTTCAATTCTCTCACCTCTCTTTATCTTATCTCTCATAAAATGGAAGCTACCCCAATTATTAGTAAGCTCATGGTAAGGGACTCATAAATTTAAATGTTGTCATATAGCTACGGGGTGTTTGGGATTGTATAAATTTAACTTTTCAAATACTATGCATGCCTAGTTGGAGTGGTTGTTTAATTAGGCATATAATATTTGGAGCCCAGTACATAGTTTTGATTGTTTAGACCTATCTTTGTAGGAATGTGTAGAAATTTAATCTATTTTGTGTGATAGAATTCCTACCTCAAATGCACAATTTATCTTCGTGATTATATATAATTTGACTTTTTTTTTGCTCTGATTGAAAGATATTAAACATCCAAACAATCAGTTATTAATGGCATAAAATAAAAATTACCATGCATAGCTCAAACGGGATTGAGATGATGGTTGGCTAGCTAGTTCATCATTTTTTCCCATCTCTTTCGATAGGTTTCTCTTACTTATCATTAGTTATCCAGATTAATCTTTTCCCCGTTTTAGTGAGTATTTCTAAATTTTATATGCCGTCTATACCTACACGGGCATAAGAATCTGATACCGCCTTCAATATTTGGCTAGTACGAACAGTGCAGCAATGAAAAGTTTCCATTTGTTTAGATATTGCATTTTAGTCGATTGGTAAGCTAGTTTTGAAAGTTCTTGAACTTGTTCTTGGATACCTTGAGAGCAAATTTAAAAGATTTCCCTTGCTATCCAGAGAGGTCGTGCAAGTTAGTTTGCCAAAAAGGTTAGCAAAGTATGTACTTGCTTATTTTCTTATACCATCTTGGTACGAAGGGGCGGCCATGCACAACCAATGCACATCAAGTTGAAATCCGCAAAAGCTAAAAGAACTAGAAGAAGATGGAGGCGGTGCTCTTCTTCTCTTATCCTTCTCTCAATCAATTAATCCCAACCAGCGCTCCCTTGAATGGTTGGTTAACAGAATACCATTATGGAAAATCAAAAAAGTAGCGAGATAAACACCCATCAGCTCAGGTCTTCTTCCCCCTCGTCAACACCAAGAGGAAGCTGGCCAGATCAGATCCTCACAAAATTAAAGTGTTATACACATCTCAGTACTTTTGAAGCAGAAGCGAGCCTAGGGAGTCAGAGGAAGAAGAAGCCTAGAGAGATGAAAAGTTGGGGAGTAGGGTTTTAGGGGAGAAGAGTAGAGTGGTAGGGGTGGACAGGATGGTAGGAAGGGTGCCTGGCAGCCAGCACGAGGAATCAAGAATGTACCTTTAGTCCATGCAACCACATAACGTGGGGAACAGTGGGAGGCCAAGAGGGGCGAGGGCTTTCAGACTCATTAAAGGCACGCATTTTAGGTTCTTAGTGACCTTCTGAGAGAGGACTGGATGCAGGTCCCAAGGAAGACAATGGTGTTGTGGATATGTCTAATCCAATCCAATGCAATCCATCCCCAGTGACAGCGGATATCTATCAGGAGTCAAAACTCTCAAACGGCTCAGGTGGAGAGAGAGGGGATGAGAGAAAAGGAATAAGACAAAGGTAACCATTTGCATCTTTAACCATCAATATTGGTTAAGTGTTTTTCTAGACATTGATCAAGTGTTTTTTTTTTAAAAAGACTCTATAGCATTGCCCCTACAGTAGCTTAAACTTACCCACACACTTACGTAGTTAGTTTGGACAGTGACAAAATTTTTAAAAATTTATACGAGAAAAAAATTAAAAAATAATAAATTTCTCATTATTTTGTCGTATATAATTAATTATATATATATATATATATTCACTTTTTTCTTCTTCTTTTTTTACATTTTTATGGAAAAATAATTGTGAAAGGTTTTCTATTGTAATGGAAAATATTTTTTTTCTCCTAATTTCTTACAAACCAAACATGTAAAAGTGTGAGAAAATTATACTTTTCTCACACTTTTTTCCTCTATCACATTCTAAACTGACCATCTAAACTAAGTTTTTTTGCCACCTCTGAGTTAGTTGTGCCTTAAAAATGCATGGGTATTTACGGACTTAATTGCATACTAAGTAAATATTTTAGTATAAAAAATAACCACTTAGAAATATCCGTTTAGTAAAACTTCAATACCCATTTAGTAGCCTGCAAATCCCCAAACGTTTAGGACACATCTAATTTGGACGTGGTTTAGAGTTTCACATAATTAAAATAAAACTCCATATTCCATGGGATTTAAATCTTTGTATCTCATCCAAACGCACACACTTAACCTTTAATGCACCGAGGCATAAATAATTCATTGATGATTAATAATAAAAAAAGGAAAATGTTGGTAGCTTTGCTTTCAAAACTCATTGGCCTTTATAATTAATAGTAAAAAAATTATTACCTTTTTTATGGCAGTACTAGTCCTAATTGGGGATGAAAAATTGACAAAGTAATTTATGATATTTGTTTGCCATGGGAAAAATGTTTTTTATCAACGCAAATTTATTAATGTTGAAACAAAATGGTAACGAACTTTGCGACTGAACATCATAACAGAAACTTTTGTCGTGGCAGCCCTTTGATATGGGCCTGTCATGGCAAAAGACAAAGTTTTTAAAATATTTGATATTCTTTTGCGAGCTGTGGCTTGTCAATTTTTTGACAAAATCCATAACCACTGTATAAAAACAAAACTGTATGTACATTTTCTTTGTAAACGAATTCTCAAGTGTTGACTTGTTTTAGTTTTGAGTATCAATGTTTGCTACATATATGATATATATATATATATATATATATATATTAAGCAAATATAAAGTCTAGATCTACAACTAGCTAGAAGGTCAACGCTCAACATGACTGTATCTGCACTCAAAAACTTAATTTCAATAGTCTTCTGCGTTCTAATGGCTCGCGAAAAGCTCCTTTTTCGTGTTCTTCAGAGTGGCATATATGTTGCTCAGGCTTATGAGTCTTCAGATTCTTCACGCATGACAGACATAGAGAGATCAGGTAGTTATGGATCAATGAGATATATTGGAGAGACAATTAATTTCGAGTAATATTAATGGCTGGGAGCCATTTTCTCAGCAGAGAACACAAACCATGCTAAGAATGGAACGAGTTGGAGAGATGAGGCCAAGGAAATTAAACTACAAAGAGTTGTCACTTCACACATCAAGGAAGACTTTATCCGGTTGAAGAAACCCATTCTGCCTAAAACCTAAATCCCTATGTAGAGAACGAACAGATTTAACGGGTCCTCAATCTCCGTGCTGCCATCGCCAGCAAGTAATCTTGTCTCGTATAGTCAAATTTTGCAAAAAAATTTTAAAAATTATTATTATAAATTTTTTTTTTCTAAACTTAATTGAGTTTTGTTATAAAACCTACTATTCCAGTTATAGTTTTATATTTAAAATTAGTCGGTTCAACTGTTATTTCAAGTCGAGTATATTTCAGAACACGTATACTGTGTCAACGTTAGTCGCGTGCATAAGTTATGAGGGGTCATGTGTACCAAAGTATATGATGATAATATCATGAATACAACAGAAAAGAATGAGTTATCAGAATATATAAAAGTATGTAGTCTTTTTTTATGTTATTATTTAGTTTGATCGTAAAATTAATTCTAGGCCGTTTACTGCGTTAGGATGCATTACGGGCAGTTTGGGTGGGTTGATAGTTATATAGCATGTCATTTTGAAATTTTGATGTTTATTTTATTTTCTAGAATTTTTTTTCGATTTTTTTAGATTTTATTACGAGTTAAAAATTATTTTGACTTGATTTAGAATTGAGTCAAGTTTTATTTAAGAGTATGCCACCAGTTAATTTCAAACCCCGACACTACCCCTTTTTTTCCAAAACCCTAGCTTTCCTCCCCCACTATGCATCGCCACCGCCGCCGTCGCTGGTGCCGCCCGGCCGCCGACTGATGCCGCTCTGTCCCACGATGGCGTTGTCGTGCTGCCCTAACTAGGCTGCCGCGATGTCGGAATCGTTGCGCCTAGCGCCGCGTTTGCGTTGCATTCACAGTCTGATTTTGCCACCGGCTACCGTCGTCGTCGCCGTCCAGTGGCCGCCTCGGCATCACCGACCACCCAACTTCCTTCCCCGACCATATTGGAGCCCGTCGCGCCACCCATAGCCGCCGCCTGTTTTAGCCGTTTTTCGGCGAGCCACCGCCTCTATCGGCCATGTTGAGTCGGGCTCGCCGAACTGGTTCTGATGGTACCCCATAAGACCACTATCCGGCCAGTAGACATTGCTGGCGACTGTCGCCGAAAAAACTGTCGAAAAGTCACCAAAAAACCACTAACCTCGCCGAAAAACCACCGAAACTCATCGAAAAATCGGAATTGTTGGAATTCGCTAGAATTCGTCGGATCTTCCGCCGAGTTCATCCAGTCGAACCCGATCGAGCTTTGGACTTCGTCGAGCGCTGAATTCGAGGTTCGAGATGCACGCAAGCCGAAACCCTAGCCGTCACCAATTGCTGATGACGCGAGGTATAATTACCTCTTATCCTAATTTGATTAATTATAATTGATGATTGTTAGTACAACATGATAGGATTGATTAATTAATGTTGAGGTAATTAAACTAAGTACTGATGAAGTGATAGGTGACATGATTTGATTAAGTGTGAATGAAGAGCTAAGTGATCTAATGAGATAGATCGAGTATGAGCATGATAAGTGACTATGATGTAATTTAAAAAAATATAATAAAATTGGCATGAATATGAGGACTTAGAATTATTTGCATTAATGATTATTGAATTGTTTGATTGACTCTAATTGTATTGTGATTATTACGACTAGTTTGATGCATTATTTAGTTAGCGGGCGTTAGCTTTTAGATTTGATGTGTAGGTACGGAGTAGGAGCTCGCCGCCTAGGCACGATGACACGCTTGGAGCTTTTACTCGGTCCATTTAAGACTCGTCTCTATTTTTATGCTCTTTCTATTGTAGGTTTGATTATTATTTGCATGACAGGTTAAGTGGCGTTTTATCGGATCCCACTTAACTTGGGTCATTTAGCCGAACTGCTTTCAGAATTAATAACCCTCGAGGATGAGATCCCTCGAGAATGATTTCGAAAACAAGATTCAGAGCAAGTTGCCTTCGGACCTATTTTATAAATCCCTTCCCAGACCTATATATATTTTTATCGAGTTTTCAGTGAGACGAAAGATGGAAAAATCAACTGCACGTACCACGCAGAGGATGCCGTGACAGTCAAAGTGAGCTCTGGATTAGTGCCAGTGGATTGTTCCATTCCCGAGGGATCCTGACAACTCCGTGTTTGAGTTCCTCACACTTGCAGAATGTGGAGGTTTACTGGTACTATTTAGTACAACGCATGTCATGACTTGTGGTTCAAAGCGTACTGAAGACGACTGCCTGAGAGTACTCGGCCTTTGTGCTCAAGGCCAGGAGAAATATGGAGGTAAAGAGATGGCTTAGGATTTGAGACCAGAAAATGAAGAAAATGCCAAGAGAGGCAACAACAGGAGCAGTTTAGTTAGTTCGGGATGCTACCGGGTCTGCAGCCCAGTGGCACTCAGTAGGTGCCCTTCAGAGAGTTCACGAGTAGTATATGATGTTTCTTTCATATGAGAGTTTGCTCTCATAGTTAGTTTGTTATTAGTTATTTTCTGGACCAGTAACGCCCGTTACTGGCGATTTTTGTACTATATGTAGGTGATGACTCTTAGATGGAAGTGTTAGCCTAGACGGAAGAACAATGAAGTCTTTTGCACACACACATATATCTTGATTGAATGTTTAGTATTTTGTGTATGATTTGATTTTATTGGAACTGATGTAAGGAATAAAAAGCATGACGATAAAAATGATAAGATATAATGATAGGATGTGAATCGTGAATAGATTGCACAGGCGGGCTGAGACCCAAGTTTTAAAAAGAGTTTACAGTATGCTAAATTTTGTATGAATGAAACTGTTTGATATATGGTAATATATATTTGCATATGTATATTTGATAGGGTGGCCCCTAATGTCATTTTTTAGAGGAAACTCTGCCCGTTATATTTTAGAATTTTCATTAATTTAATCGTAATGGTATTGATGTGTGATTCAAATTGCTCGTTATCCATGTAATATTCTGTTAGGGTTTTATCCATTCATACATATATGACAAGTAGTAACTTTATCTTAAAATGCCGAGATTAGATCCGTACGAGTTGAGTTCGGGTTAGCCGACCTTACCGGGGTCCGTAACACTTTACATATCTCTCATTTGATACAAAGTTGCTTTTGAGGCTTTGAAGTGATGAATGGACAAGTGTGCAACCCAAATGTGAAATAACCCGGTGAAAGACCACAAATATTAACATCCCGTGCACACAGTGAACAAGTGATCGAGCTGTATGCAAACAGACTATATATCGTTGTTGTTGAACTGGTGAGATTCAAACTGATTCAACTGTTAAACGAGTTTGAGTAAAGAAATTTATTTAGATTGAATCGCTATAATATGTCTTTGAATCGTTTAATTCAAAATGAGCTTGACTAATTCATAAGTGATTCACTATTTTTATAAGATTTTATAAATATTTGATAATATAAAATAAATAAATATATAATTTATGTAAATATAAAATAATTTAACTTACGGTCTTCTTATTACTTATGTTTTCACTTTATATGTGACATTTTGTACTTTAAAGTTTATAAAACTTACTTGAACATATCTTATTCTATAGTCGAACATAATTAACAAAAATTTATTTCAATATTTTTTTTATTATTATCTTTGATAAACCAATTTTCATACAAACTTATATTCAATCTTAATAAATTTGCAGATACAAAATTAGACATGATCGGTCATGAACCAGTTTAAATTGATTCGATCCAGAATTTTTAAAAATCCAATTCAATTACTGATTCTCATTTTTACAACATTGCTATAAATGGGTCACTTGGAAATAAAGAGGGGAAACTATGGTTTATGGGTCAAGTTAGATGAATCTCCCAAAAAATTCTGTCAATTATTATTATTAGTAATAATTCATGTCCGTCCTATCTAATATTCCTCTTCCAGAGAAATCTAATCAATGTGTTTTGTTGACATGCTTGGGAAGCTTCATCGGTACGTCATGTGTGATATATCTATTATGTAGCAATCCTTATTGTAAAAACCCAAAAAATATTTATATTATTTTATTTGGGATGGACTTGGTTTGGGTATAAATAGGAAGGTTGGGATGTTGGAAGATTTAGTGGAAAAATTTTATTATTGGGGGTTGGACTCCATATATTAATATGCACTTGTAAATGGGCCATCCCTCTTTGCCACTATCGCCATTTCTTTCTGTCAACTCTTCACGCTCTTCTTGCCTTCCTTGCATTTTTTCTTCTTTCTTCTTCTTCTTATTCATGTCATCTATGTATATTTTAATTTTAGTTCACGATGTTTCCCTGGATAGCATTCTATTATTTGTTCTCTTTTGCATTGTTGATTATTTTGGAGGGTTACTTTTTCCTTTGGGGGGCTACTAGTTGTTATGCAGTATTGGTTAATAGAATTTTATTCACATGCATGGTGTACTCTGCACGACCCTCCACCCTGACCATTCTATTTTTGTTTTGTTTTGTATTGGGTTGCATTATCGGTGCTCCTTATATTTTATGGTCGTGGTGATTAAATTAATAATTAATTTATGCCTACAAACAATCATAGTTAGGTTAAATAAACCTTATTAATCCATATATAGTTTGATATTACTAAATGGATTAATTGTTTATAGTCGATTCATATATTATAAGTTTATAAGTAAATATGGGTAGTTTTAAGTGATTAATGAAGTAAAATTTTAACATTTACCATCAATGTGATACTAGCTAATTATAATGTAATTATTATTAAACTACAGTCAAGAATTAAAAATTAAGCACAAAATAGATAAATCAAAGTTAAAAATCTAGAATTCATTTTTACCACTTACAAATAAGATTTTACTTATATCCATAATAGATATTAGATATATGACTAAATTGAGAGATCTCACAATTTACCCACCTTATAAAATTTCTTTCTCAAAATTCTTACGCTTTGTATGCAGCCCACGTCCTTCTTTTACCGTGACCAGTACCTTATCCAATGTCTATATTCTAACCCATTATCTAATATGAAATTAAATATTCAAATATCATTTGTAACGACCAGATTCAAAGTACAAATTAGTAAGCCTATGTAATCTTTTCAAAAGTGGTCAACCAAAATTTAAGATTTATAATCTATTCTAATTTATAAATAAGATTTTATTCTAATAAGTAATAAATATGGTACTAAGTTAAGGGATCTCACATAATAATATATAAATAAATAAACATAAAAAATCTAAATTAAATATATATTATTAAGTAACAAACTTTAACTTGGTAGAATATTTTTTAAAAATATATTGTAAACCGTGGAACTTGGTAGAATCAACATACTAAAATATAAAATAGAAATAAATATATTTAACTCTTACAAATTGTAACTTAATTATTGAAAGATAATTCGAACTTAGATGAGTTTAATAAATTTTGATTTAACATATAAACATTCAAAAACTAAATAAAAGGGAAAATATTAGAAATAAGCAAGTTTAAAATTATTATTTAAAAAATAATCAAATTTTCAAAATTATATCAGATATCGCTAAATCTTCAATTTTCATTTTGTACATAGCCAACCTTATATTTTATTCATATTTAATTCATATTTTTTTACTTTATTGACATAAATTGTAACACCCCGCTTCGATTCACCCGCGAACCGACCTGGAGTGTCACCGGTGACCGAACCGTTCGTTAATCTACTAAATTTGATTAAGCCGACCTGGATCTACCCTTGCCGTATTAAGATGAAGATGCAAATATGCAAGACATGGATGATATGCTTGGGTTCTAACGTGGTCCTACATGCATGCTATGATATGTGAGTAAAAGTAAAACAAAAGCAATAAACGAGAAATCGAAAGAAAAATATCAATTTTTATAAAAAAAAAACAGACAAAATTTTCCCTAAAAGTGCAATAAAGGCTAACCTGTCTACAACAAGAATATAGACACATATGTTTTCAAAACGATCTAAAACACGACAATCCATCATCACATACCATCATCATTATTTTCACTTTCACTTTAACCGAGTTTGAGCTCAAAGGTTCCTTGTTCATTCACATTTGTCTATTTATTTCATGGGCAATTTTATCAAAATATAAAGCAACAAGATTTTCAATCACGCAGAATGAGCACGTAATCATTAAATATTACACATGACAAGTACATGTGTGCGCAATTCTGTGCTAGTCCTCCGCAGTCCCGACAGCTTTCAAACATCGCGATCCTCACCTTCATATATATAAGAAAACTGTCAGTAACGACTGTTATGGATCCAAAAAATAACTAATATCAAACTGGCACAAGACAGTTAACCCTCCTATTGAATAAAAACCATGTACATCCTCAAGAGACTCTCACAAGGGCATAAACGGGAGTTGTCACCTTCAAGCGGCAGTGTCCCCTTTTCACATCATTTTCTTTCCTTGGCCATTTCATCTATTGCGTCTTGCATCAAATCTCATTCTCGTTCATCTCAGCCCTCTACGTCCTCCATATTACTCTGGCCTTGAGCCGAAAGCCAAGTACTCTTAGGTAGTCGCTTTTAGTGCCCTTTGAACCACAAGTGTGGACATGCACTGTACTTAACAGTACTCGTAAACCTCCACGTTCTCTGAGTGTGAGGAACTGAAACACAGAGTTAACAGAATCCCTCAGGATAAAATGGGTCCTCCCCAGCATCAACCCCAGACGAGCACATGCCTTATTTGAAGCCATGGCCGCCTCCCTCTTTCCATTTCTCACTGAAAACGCAATATATATATATATATGGTTGGGTAGGGATTAATAAAGTAGGCCCGAAGGCAACTTGTGGTGGATCTCATTTTCGAAAACATACTCGAGGGATCTCATCGTCGAGGGTTATAAATCTGAAAATGGGATTAGCTAAATGACCCATGTAGAGTGGGATCCAATAAAACGCCACTTGACACGTCCTCTTTCCTGTTTTAAATAAAACATGATAGATAAGCGTAAAAATAGAAAGCGAGTCTTAAACGGACCTAGTAGAAGTTCCAAGCGTGGTTATGCACCTAGGTGGCAAGCTCGTACTCCGTACCTATACATCAAAACTAAATACTAACACCCGTTCATGATGCATCACACATCCTATAACATACTCATATCAACCATACATCAATCAACCAATATCAATAATAATCAATATAAGTTTTCCTACTCTATATGCATCTATATTTTTATTAACACAAAAATATATAGCACACCAATCATCCAATCAAACCATCCTAGCAAGTTAAGCTAATAATCATTAATTCTAAATAATTAAATTAAAATAAATTATACCTTGCGCGTTAGTCAGCGATCGACGACGACTAGGGTTTCGTCATGCGTGTCGGAGCTTGAATTGACACTCGGTAGCGTCCGAAGTTTGATCAGGCTCGACTAGACGAACTCGGTGGAAGACCAAGGAAAACCGGTTTTTTGGCAAGTTCGGCGGTTTTTCGGCAAGTCCCAGCGGTTTTCCTGCGGCTCCCGGCAGTTTTCCGGCGACTGTTACGGCAGGGTAATCGAGGGTAACAGTCGGCACCAACTCGGTTAGCTCATTCCAATGGTGGTGACAATCAGGGCGGTTGCGGTGGCGA
>JAVDBV010049194.1:0-12169 GCA_032619315.1 Piper longum | reverse complement strand
AGCCAAGGGTGGAGCTTGAATCCAGCGGTGCAGCCAAGGAGTTTTGCTGGAGAATCTTGGAGGATCGGATCTTGGTGAAGATCACGATCTTGTGAAGATATCCTATGGGGATCGAATAACACAAGGATTGTATTTATCTATTTGGTGCAACATGTCTTGGGGATAAATATCAAAGGATGAGTCATGGTTTGGAGGATTGAAGATCAAAGGATGAGTCATGCTTTGAAGAATCCAGACGAGATCTTCGAGTTGGAGATAAACACAAGTTGAAGCCTATAAAAGGAGAACTCCTTTGGTGAAAAGAGGACGACGTGTGGAGGGACTCTTGTGGGAAGAGTTAGCCGAGAGGAAGGATTTCCTGGAGTTGCTGCAGCCGGCGTTTGTGGTAAGTGCTGGAACTTCATGGGGAATTGCTGATTCAAGGTACACGTTCGTTGGACAACCTACATGTTGAGTCTAGTTTGATAGATTGCATGTAATTGGATCGATGTGGAGGAGACGATCTGGGTTGTGTGAATTGCTTGTGGGAAGTAATTCGTATTGAGTTCCATTGTGAGTGGTGATCAGTGGGGCGAGGCTGTGGGGGTTGTCCATATGCCGAGCAAGTCTTGAAGTGTTAGTAGAGTACTTGTAATAACCTTGTATTGGTGATATAATATAAGGTTGGGAAGTGGTTTCCCGTATATCTGTTTTGGTTGCTTGTTGGTTGCCGTTTGTAGGCAAGGAATTTCGGTTTCCAGGTCGTGGATGAAATTTGCAAGGGATTAGTTGTGGGAACTGATTGCCAAGACGAGCAAGGGACAGACGACACGACTATGAGTACGTATACCGGTATTTGGAGCGGTCGGGAAGAGTGGGGCTGTTTGGTTCTTGAGACAGCATACCGCTACGAATAGCGGTATCCGAGAGTGCTGTATTGGTATTGTGATCGAGCAAAGGCTGATTGTGGTTGCGGTATTGGGTGCGTGCAGTTTCGGTATTTGCACCGAAAACCTCGATAACGTGGTGGTTACCGAACACACGGTGTTGTGGTTCGAGTTTCGCTTCTGGAGTTGATCTCATATTGCGGGATTGGTGTTGACTGATTGTTTCCAGGCGGGAAATACGCCATCACAGTGCCTTTGGTGGGACGAAAAATTCTACCATAGGATAGGACTGTGACAGAAGGTATCAAAGCACGGATTTCGTGCGACAACGGGATGCCTCACTTTCAGCAAGGGGACTTTGCTCGACGATCACATTGATACACGATCGACTGATGCTCTCAGGGAGAGAGTGGCATGGTTGGAGGTGTTGGTTGGATGGCCGACCAATGGTGAAGGTAATATTCACACGGTGTTTGATCAGTTGGAAACCCTAGCCGGGCAGGTGGAAAGGGTTGCTGATGTACCGGAATCCAGCAGTGTGCGAGGAAATGGAATGGCTGAGATGGTGGAAGATCTTAGGGCAGGTGTTTGCTAGCCAGGTGGCTATTCTATTTTGCCACACTGCTAAGCACCATGGCTAAATTAAAAACTTAAAATAAACTTTACTAAGAGTAGTTCACCCAAAATAAATATTTTTGAAAAGAAAATTGAATATTTTCACCACTACGTGGCTATTCTATTTTTGTGGTCATATTTTCCCAGACCGCTAAGTAAAGGCTTGGCTAACTTTTTTAAATGACATTGAATATTATCATAATAAACGGTGGCCATCTCTATCTTTTTTTTTTAAATTAAATTAAAAAAAATTCAAGCAACTGCCACAGCGGTGGCTAGCTCTTTTTTTTTAATAGAAACAGTCAGCGCTAGTAGTGGCTATTCCCTAGGTTACATTTTGCCATTACTAAATGAGGGCAAAACAGTGACTATTTTTTTTAAAAAAATTGGATATTGTCAATGCAAGCAATGGTTATCCTTGTATTTTTTTAAAAAAAATGGCAACTACTATGACTAGCAGTAATTAATCCTAATCTTGTGGTTAAATTTAGCCACTTTAGGAAAAATTGTGGCTAATTTTCAACGGCTAGCCAGTGACAAAATTAGCCGTGGTTGAAAGCTGTTTTTCTAGGTACGTATATTGAGTATCCATTTTCAATTATTTTCATAATTTACACAGCTTATTTCTTATAAACATTTCTTTAAAATTATTATATTTTCATATACTAGTGGAAGATTAAATTTATGGAAGGCCCATAATTTGGTGATACATCTATTCCTTAAGAGTGAGTGAGAGATGTTGGCATTACTTGTGATTAGCTGTTGGCATTACTTTTGATTATATGCCCATAAATGAGATAAGGTCCTACCAAATCATTTGATATTAAAATAAAATCATTAAAATACAAGTTTAAAGTTTGGTCTGTTGTTCACTTATTTATTCCAGATTTATCTAATTAGTTGATGAAATGTAAGGAGAGATTTTATTCTTTATTATCTCTTTTAACTAAGAAGTAAATCTCTCCATAGTAAACATGTAGAGAAAAGAGATGGTGAAGAAGAGAAAGGTGAAGTAAGGTGAGAAGAGAAAGGTAAAGTAAGGTTGTGGATACGTCCACTGTGATAACAGTTCAACTTGGGATATCTATTTTCAAATATCCAAGTTCCTTTTATTATTTATTTTATCATTTATTTAATTCTTCAAGCGTGTTTTCTTGTGCATTCACTTCCACCTTAAACCGAGTTTTTGGATAGGAAAACTTTTGGGTTTTATAGACGAAAACTATAGTTTCTAGTGTTTTTGAGTCATCACATTGTCAAAAATTAGACATAAATATATACTCGAATCAAGAATTATATCATATATTATTATTATAAGGTTGACTAAATTAAATTGATTTACTAAAGTTAAGAGTTATGAGCCATAAATTAAAGTGTAGAATTCAATGATAAAAATGTGTAATTCAATGTGCAGATACTATTTTCGTAATTTTTTTTTGTGATGGGTGGAATTGAAATTATGAAACTCAGGCTATAAATAAGGAGGTTATGATCCCTGAATTTATATCTGGTTTTCGTTCTGGTATCCCATTGTCTACAACTTACTTTAGAAAACTAGTCTTTAATTTGGAAGATCCAAAACCCAATTGGTCAATACTTTAATTTCTTTATGGCTTTATGTACGCTTCCACTATTTTATTTTATCTAATTTATTTCTCTTAATGATTTGATATGAAGACAATCAAAGTTTATACAGTTTATTTTCTAACAAGCAGCATCAGAGCCACCTTCATATCACATTATTGAGAATTAGGTTTTATTTATATTTTATGATTTATCATTGGATTTAATTCCAAAATTAAGGTCAGATCCTCTTTTGATAACATAACGTGGGGAAAATAAAGTTACAAAAGGTTATAATTTTGGAAACTCCCACATAAAGATATTTTTATAACTTTTTGGTAAGTCATAATTAATATTTTAAAATTTATTAAGGACTACAATATGTTGCCAAAGTAGCCTCTTTTGTGGAAATTAATTTATTTTTAAATATTAAGATAGTTATGAGTATTTAATTCATGTAGATATTAATCGGGCCAAAGGAAAGTTAATGTTTGACATAATTATATATTCATTTGTGGTAATAAATATAAGATAATTATCAAGTTTCCATGTGAATAATAAATCGGCCTAAAGGAAGGTTTATTATTTAATATGATTTATTGTCAATATTTTACTACATTAAGACTCATTATTGTAATAAATATGGGATAATTATCAAGTTTCCACGTGGATACTAAATCGGCCCAAAGGAAGGTTTTTTATCTAACAGGATTTATTATCCATATTTGATTATGATATTAAAATAATAAATATGAGATAAGTATTAGGTTTCTATAAAAATGATAAATTGGCCTAAAGGAAAGTTTATTATTTGACAGGATTTATTATCTATATTTAATTATTGTACTGAAAGTACCATTTACAAATTGATATTTCTGTCCAAAGACTAAATATTGATGTTGTGCTAGGTATCTGTCAATGGGATTAAATATTATTATTAATCTTATTATGGGCATGTTGTTTTTCTTTTCAGTTAATCAATCTGCTTCTACAATTTCTACCAACATAAATTCAGTTCCAACGCTTAAAGATAACTTTAAAGATTGGAAAGAAAGTATAATGATTCTTCTCGCCTGCATAGATCTTGACCTTGCATTAAGGACTGAGCAGCCTGCTTCTCTTACTCATAAAATTTCCAATGAGGAAAAACGGGACATTGAGAAGTGAGAACGTTCAAATCGCATGAGTCTTATGATCATGAAGTGGGGAATTCCAGAGACCTTCAAGGGCGATGTGTCTAAAAAGGTCAATACAGCCAGTGAGTTTCTTAAAGAAATTGAAAATCGTTTTGTAAAAAAATGATAAAGCTAAACAAGTACACTTTTGATTAATTTGATTTCAATGAAGTATAAAGGCAAAACAAGCATAAGAGAGTACATCTTAGAGTTATCTGAAGATTTTCTCGTGCATTTAGTTTTAATTTCTCTTCCTGCATAGTTCAGTCAATTCAAGGTCAATTATAACTGTCAATAGGATAAATAGACTCTTAATGAGCTCATTTCTTATTGTGTGCAAGAAGAAGAAAGATTAAATTAAGAATAGGTTGAGAGTGCTCACTTGGCTAATACCTATAAGGATAAAAATAAGAAAAGAAAGAGGGCTAGGATGCTGATAATGAGTCTCATAAGCAACAACAAAAGAAAGTAAATCCGGTTT
The DNA here is from genome assembly GCA_032619315.1 of Piper longum. Classification (NCBI taxonomy): domain Eukaryota; kingdom Viridiplantae; phylum Streptophyta; class Magnoliopsida; order Piperales; family Piperaceae; genus Piper; species Piper longum. The sequence continues at coordinate 7,469 of JAVDBV010049194.1, read as the reverse complement.
CTTGCTGTTTCTTTTGTGGTAAACCTGGACATATGAAGAAGGAATGCACTAAGTATCACTCCTGGAGTGTAAAGAAAGGTTCATTTCTTGATTTTGTTTGTTCTGAGGGTAATCTAGTTTCAGTACCACTACACACTTAGTGGCTAGATTCATGTGCTACTACTCACATAAGTGTGTCAATGCAGGGTTGCCTAAGTTACTGAAAGCCAAATGATGCTGAAAGATTCATCTATATGGGTGATGGCAAATCAGTTATAGTTGAAGCAATAGGGATTTTTAGATTATTATTGCAAATAAGATTTTATTTGGATTTGAAAGAGACATATGTAGTACCGTCTTTTAGATGAAATTTGGTTTCTATTTCTATATTGGACAAATCTGGTTACTCTTGTTCATTTAGAAATAATAAGTTAAGTCTTTTTCTAAATTCAAATATTGTGGGTACCGGTTCCTTGTCTTTTTATGATAATCTATATTTGCTTGATACTATTGCATCTTTTAATGAAACCTTGCATGTGGAAGTATATGGTACGAAAAGAAAATTAACAAATGAGAATTCTGCTTTACTATGACATAAGCGTTTAAGACACATTTCTAAACAAAGAATTAAACGACTTATGTCAAATGGAATTCTTGATTCTCTTAATTTTACAAATTTTCACTTCTGTATTGGGTGCATTAAGGGAAAACAAACAAATATAAGGAGACTAGGTGCCAATAGATCTTCAAATGTCTTAGAACTAATGCATACGGGCATTTGTGGGCCCTTCCCTATGGCTTCTTGGAATGGTCAACAATATTTTATTACATTCATAGATGATTATTCTCGTTATGGTTACCTTTATCTCATTCATGAGAAGTCTCAAGCATTGGACGTATTTAAGGCACATAAAGTTGAAGTTGAGAACCAACTTGACAAAACTATTAAGGCTATTAGATCTAATTGTGGTGGTGAATACTATGGCAGATATGATGGATCAGGTGTACAACGTCCAGGACCATTTGTCAAATTTCTAAAAGAGTGTGGAATCGTTCCGCAATACACAATGCCAGGTACTCCTAGTATGAGTGGTGTTGCTGAGAGACGAAACCAAACATTAAAAGAAATGGTAAGAAGTATGATTGCTCATACTACTTTACCTGATTTACTCTGGGGTGAGGTACTAAAGACGACAGTATATCTTCTTAATAGGGTACCAACAAAAGCAATAGTCAAGACCCCTTATGAATTATGGACCGGAAAAGGCCCAGTATTATGCATTTACGCATCCGGGGTTGTCAAGCTGAAGCAAGGCCTTATAGGTCAAATGAAAGGAAACTGGACTTAAGAACTGTAAGCAGTTTTTTTGTTGGGTACTCTGAATGGTCTAGAGGGTATAATTTTTATGATCCCCTAATGAGGTCATTCTTTGAGACGGGAAATGCCCAATTCTTTGAGGATGTTGGGTTTGAAGGGGGAAATGAGGTTAGAGACTTTGTCTTTGAAGAAGATGAATCTGATTTTCTTCCCATAATTGTTCTTGACAATAATCAGGATCAGGATCATATTTCCGATGCAATTCAAGAAACAATACCAGAATCACCAGAATTTGTCGAGAATCTCCCTACTCAAGTTATAACTGAAGGACAAACTGAACAACCTCAAGAGCAAATGTCATTGAGGAGATCCACAAGAGAAAGGAGAAAAGCAATTCCAGATGATTATATTATCTTTCTCGAAGAACATGAGGATAACAATGCAATGATGGAAGATGATCCAATGAACTTTCATCAAGTCATGAAGAGTTCTAATTCTCAAAAGTAGATTGATATCATGAATGAAGAGATTAAGTCCATGAAAACTAATGACATTTGGGATCTTATCTCATTGCCTGAAGGTGCGAAACCTATTGGTTGCAAATGGATATTTAAAACTAAGAGGGATTCAAAGGGTAATATAGAAAGATATAAGGCTCGTCTTGTTGCGAAAGGCTTTACTCAAAAGGAATGCATTGATTATAATGAGTCTTTCGATAAAACTGGAGAGAAAGTCTCATTATAATAAATGCCTTCCTTTTGAGTAAAGCCCTTAGCAACAAGACGAGTCATATATTTTTCTACATCACTTTTTGAATCCCTCTTGGTTTTAAATATCAATTTACAACCAATAGGTTTCTCACCTTCAGGCAATGAGACAAGATCCCAAACGTCATTAGTTTTCATGGACTTCATCTCTTCATTCATGATATCAATCCACATTTGAGAATTATAACTTTTCATCACCTGATGAAAGTTGATTGGATCATCTTCCATCGTTCCATAGTTATCCTCATGTTCTTAGAGAAATATGATATAATCATCTGAGATTGCATTTCTCCTTTGTCTTGTGGATCTCCTCAATGACATTTGTTCTTGAGGCTATTGAGTTTGCTCTTCAGGTATAACTTGATTAGGGATATTCTTAATATTGTCTTGTAATTTTGGTATTGTTTCTTGAACAACATGAGCAATATGATCCTGATTATTGTCAAGAACAATCATAGGAAGAGACAGACTCTTCTTCAAAGACAAAGTCTACAGATGCTTCTTCAAAGACAAAGTCTTTAACCTCATTTCCCCATCCAAACTCAACATATTTAAAGAACCAGGCATTTCCCGTCTCAAAGAATGACCTTCTTATGGGATCATAAAACTTATACCCTCTAGACCGTTCAGAGTACCCAACAAAATAGCTGCTTATTATTATTGAGTCCAATTTCCTTTCATTTGGCTTATAAGGCCCTGTCTCAGTTGGACAACCTCAAATGTGTAAATGCTTAATACTGGGCTTTTTTCCAACCCATAATTCATGAGGGGTCTTAATTGTTGCCTTTGTTGGTACTCTATTAAGATGATATGCTGATGTCTTTAGCACCTCACCCTAGAGTGAATTAAGAAAAGTAGTATGAGCAATCATATTTCTTACCAAGTCTTTTAATGTTTGGTTTCGTCTCTCAGCAACACCATTCATGCTAGGAGTACCTGGCATTGTGTATTGTGGGACAATTTTGCACTCTTCTAGAAATTTGGCAAATGTTCCTGGACGTTGTACACCTGATCTATCATATCTACTATAGTATTCACCACCACGATCAGATCTGACAACCTTAATAATTTTGTCAAGTTGGTTCTCAACTTCAGCCTTATATGCCTTAAATACATCCAATGCTTGAGACTTTTCATAAATGAGATAAAGATAACCATAACTAAAATAATCGTCTATGAACTTAATAAAATATTGTTGACCATTCCAAGAAGCCATAGGGAATAACTCATAAATGTCCGTATGTATTAGTTCTAAGACGCTTGAAGATCTATTGGTACCTAGTCTCCTTATATTTGTTTGTTTTCCCTTAATGCACTCAATACAGATTTGAAAATCTGATAAATTAAGAGAATCAAAAATTCTATCTGACATAAGTCGTTCAATTCTTTGTTTAGAAATGTATCATAAATGCTTGTGCCAGAGTAAAGAAGAATTCTCATTGGTTAATTTTCTTTTCGTACCACATAAACCCACATGTAAAGTTTCATTAAAAGATGCAATAGTATCAAGTAAATATAGATTATCATAAAAAAACAAAGAACCTGTACCCACAATATTTGAATTTAGAAAAAGACTAAACTTATTATTTCTATACGAACAAGAGTAACTAGATTTTTCCAATATAGAAATAGAAACCAAATTTCATCTAAAAGACGATACTACATATATCTCTTTCAAATCCAAATAATATCCTGTTTTCAATAATAATCTAAAAATCCCTATTGCTTCAACTATTCCTGATTTTCCATCACCCACATAAATGAATCTTTCAGCATCATTTGGCTTTCGGCAACTCAGGCAACCATGCATTGACACACTTATGTGAATTGTAGTACCCGAATCTAGCCACCAAGTATGTATTGGCACTGAAGCTAAATTAACCTCAGAACAAACAAAATTAAGAAATGGACCTTTCGTTACATGCCAGGCGTGATACTTAGTGCATTTCTTCTTCATATGTCCAAGTTTACCACAAAAGAAACAATAAGAAGCCTGATTTTCTTTCTTTTGGTGTTGCTTGTGAAACCCATTATCAGCTTCCTTAACCCTCTTTCTTTTCTTATTTTTGTCTTGATACGTACTAGCCAAGTGAGCACTTTCAGCCTATTCTTGATTCAACCTTTCTTTTTCTTTCACACAATAAGAAATGAGCTCATTAAGAGACTATTTGTCCTTTTGACAGTTGTAACTGACTTTGAATTAACTGAATTGTGCAGGAAGAGAAATTAAAACTAAATACACGAGCAAATCTTCTGATAGCTCTAACCTTAGTGCTTTCAGTTTTGAAGCAATATTTGACATCTCTAAGATGTACTCCCTTATGCTTGTTTTGCCTTTAAACTTTATTGAAATCAAGTTCGACAAAAGCGTACTTGTTTCAGCCTTATTGTTTTTTACAAAACGCTTTTCAATTTCTTTAGGAAACTCAGTGGCTGTAGTAACCTTATCAGACACATCACCCCTGAAAGTCTCTAGAATTCCACACTTCATGATCATATGACTCATGCAATTCGAACGTTCCCACTTCTCAATGTCCCGTTTTTCCTCAATGAAACTTTTGTCAGTAAGAGAAGCAGGTTGTTCAGTCCTTAATACAAGGTCAAGATCCATGTAGCCGAGAATGATCATTATGTTTTCGTTGATGTTTGTAGAAATCATAGAAGCAGATTGATTAACTGAAAATAGAACAAAATAACATGCACATAATAAAATCAATAATTCTAACAATCGTTAATCCCATCAACAGATACCTAGCACAACATTAATATTTACCCTTCGGAAAAAAATATTAATTTGTAAGCGGTACTCTTTTTTAGTAATCAAATATGGACAATAAATCATATCAAATAATAAACCTTCCTTTGGGCCGATTTATTATTCACATGAAATTTTGATAATTATCTTATATTTATTACCACAAATAAATATATAATTATGTTAAATATTAACCTTCTTTTAAGCCGATTAATATTCACATGAATAATATACTCACAACCGTCTTAATATTTTAAAATAAACTAATTTCTACAAAAGATGTTACTTTTGCAGCATATTATGGTGATTAATAAATTCTAAAATATTAATTATATTTGAACCATAATTTGAATTTAATAATCCCAAATATAAGTAACATAAAACTGAAAAGGTTATAAAATTATCTTTATTTGAAAATTTCTAAAATTATAACCTTTCATAACTTTATTTTCTTCATTTGATATTTTACTAAAAAAAAGGACCTTGGTTTGGGCATAAATATCCATATACAAATTCCTTATATTTTCCTTACCACTAAATGCATAAATATCCATATACAATGCAAAATTTGGGATACCTAATTTGGGGTATTCCCAATAAATTGAAAACTATAAAAGATTGGATGTAAACCATGTCAGTTATTTCCTCATACAAACTAATATTAGTTTTGGGATCAAGGCCCTCCCAAATTTTTTTTTCTTTTAATAAAATATCAAAGTAGATGATTAAATCATTTCAAAATTAAACACAAATAAAAACAAATTCTTAATGATTTAATATGAAGTTGGCTCTGATACTACTTGTTAAAACTTTATTTTTTAAACTTTAAAATTGAATTCTTCATATAAAATCATCAAGTAAATAAAACTGGATAGCAGAAGTGTACCTGAATCCATAGAAATAATACGATTCTTGACTTCTTAAGGTTTTGATCTTCTAAATTATACACCGATTCTCTAGAGCCAGAGTTTCTAAATGATGGGATACCAGAAAAGAAAAACTCCGGTACGAATTTGGGGATCATAACTGTATTTATACTTATAACCATATTTATCCTTATGTTTCATAATTCCAATTTAACCCATCATAAATTAGAGATTACGAAAACCGGTATCTACACATATTTATCCTTACTCATCTTAAATATATGATATCTCCACATATTTATGTTAAATATTAATGGCCCATTAACCTTAACTTTAATAGATCAATTTGATTTAGGCACAAACCTTAATAATAACAGAATATGATACAATTATATACATATATGCGTCCAACATCCAACACTTCCAGCTTGTACCAAGACAACCGAAATACCCTAAAACTAGTTCAGAACTGATATAATTGAGTTGAATCACATCCAAATCAACTAATTTGAAAGACTCAAATGAAAAACAGACCGAAAAGAAGACAACACTAAATGAACAGCTACCACTCAACAAGAAAATGATGAATGGATGTGTGTAACAACCTAATAAGAAACTATGCGCAATGATATAATATGAGAACATCTAACAACAATAAGAGTCAAAATATAAATGGATGAAATGTGGTAATAAATATATAAAAATAATTACTGTAGCTGAAATCTGAGTGTCTCATTGAGAGACTTGATATTATGTTTGATCTTCTGATACAAAGGCTTGTAAGAGCATTCATCACAATACAGAAAATAAAAATATACAAAAACACAAATCAAACACACACAAAAGCATGAAAAAAAAATAACGATGCGCTGAGCACAAGTGTACGTAGAAACTAATTGTCCTTCCATCAATACCGATCAACACATAAATATAAGACCTACATATATAATAAGAAAAACATCAGCAACGACACTAGTTTGAAAAATAGCTAATACAAACTGATCAGTAGAATTTGACTTCCATGAGGAAGGAAAACCAATATATATATATATATATATATCTCCATGGGAGTACTTGAAGGGGATTTACTGTTGAGCCATTAAGCTGTAAACAAGATAGTATCCCAAACTAAACTAGTGTTGTGCCACTATTTGCAAATGCCTCTATCAACAATATCATAACATTGCTCCCACTCTCAGGAAAAGGACATATCCTAAGTGTAAAACCCATGACTCGAGTCGAATTTTTTTAGTAGCAAACCAATTGATTTATTCGTCGCTTCAAATCGAGTTAGTTTCATGACATGCGTGCTGAGCCGAAGCTAGCTGTTCATTATGATTGTTGAGGGTCAAGTGTATATGACGATAACATCAGAAAAATAATGAGTATGGAGCTATCAAAGTATATGACAGTATACATTTATTTTTTTTATGTATTTGATCATAAAATTATTTTAAGCCAAATAACGCATTAGGATGCGTTATATAGTAATTTGGGTGGGTTATTAGTTATAGAACATGTAATTTTGATGTTATGGAGTGTCTTACATTTTATAGTATTTTTACATATTTTTTGGATTTTTTAAAAAATTTATTAAGAGTGAGTTATTATTTTAGACTCATGTCAAAGTTGAGTCAACTTTTATTTACAAGAATACCACCCAACCCTCACCCCTACGCCTTCCCCTTCTAACCCCAATCGCCACCCCAAACGCCGCTGCTGCCGACACTACCTTCGGTTGTTGCACCGTTGCCGATTGACGTCATCACCTCCGCCGGAGCATC
>JAVDBV010049193.1:0-17191 GCA_032619315.1 Piper longum | reverse complement strand
ATAAAATTTTATCGAGTTTTCAGTGAGACGAGAGATGGAGAAAACGACTCGCACGTACCATGAGCGGGTGCATGTGCCAGTCATAAAGGGCTTTGGATTAGTGAGAGGGCTATTTTTTTCCCGAGAGATCCCGACAACTCCGCGTTTGAGTTCCTCACACCCGGAGAACGTGGAGCTTTACAGGTATTGTTAAGTACACCGCACATCCAGACTGATGGTTCAAAGGGTACTAAAGGTGATTGCCTGAGAGTACTCAACCTTCATGCTCAAGGCCAGGAGAATTATGGAGGAAAGGAGAGGGCATATGATATACTAGTAGTTCCAAGGGACTAGAAACTAAAATGAGAAAATGCTGAGAGAGGCAATAGTAGACCGGTCAGTTTAGGATGCTCCAGGTCTGCAGCCTAGTGGCTCCCCAATAGGTGCCCTTTAGAGAGTTTTGATGAAGTATATGAATATTTTTCTTCATATGAGAGTTAGCTCTCATAGCCAGTTTGATATGTAGTTATGTTTTTGGACCAGTAACACTCATTATTGACATATTTTTATAATATATGTAGGTGATGAGCATGAGTTGAACATGCCAGCCTAAATGGAGGAGCAGTGACATCTCTTATAGACACATGTTAGATGATAGAATGTTTAATATTTTGTTTATGATGTTATTATATTGAGGATAATGTAATGAAATGCAAGACATAATGATATGATGTGAAATATGATAGTATGCATAGGTGGGTCGAGACCCAAGATTCTGACTCAAATATATAGTAGATTAGAATTTTGTGTGAATGAAAATGTCTAATATATAGATATATAGTAACACCCCAAATCCGGTTCACCCTTGTGAACGAAATTGGCACGTTACAGGCCCTGGTTAGGTCGGCTAACCTGAACCCAACCTGTGCGGATCTAATCTCGGCGTGTTAAGATGAGGATACAACTCGCCAAACAATTCCACCAACTTGACAAGCCATTGAAGAGACAAGGAGGGAACAAGGGGGCTAAACTTGAAAAAATAGTCTGAAGAATGAAGATGAAGCTAACACTTGTCTCTTTGAGTGGAGGAAAAAACTATCAAGAAGTTGCCACATTACCAAGAAGAGTTCTACCTCCATTGGTTATATATATTCTCATCCATACAAAGAGAGAAAGAGCCTTTTGAAGAAGAGAAAACTCATCCTTTCTCTCGTTGCCTTCTCCTCTAAGTTTCACATTGCTAACCTAAAGGAGTCAAAGAACTATGGAGAAGAAACTGTGGAAGCCAAGTTCTAATGAAAGCAACATTGCTTAAGAGAAGTTCACGTCCGGGCCTCATCATCATAGATTTGCATAATCTTTCCCTTATCTTCTTGCAATGTTGTCTTCTTTGATGAGTTTTATGATATGTTGTCGCTCTTACATGAGGTAGATGCAAATGATTTGGGGTGTGTGATGGATCTTAGTTGATATAAGATATATCTTGTTTGTGTTATCTTGATACAGTAATTGAGAGTTGATTACTTCATATCTGTTCTTAATGCTTTAACAGAGTAGCTAAATCTTGCATGGTTAAGATATTTGGTTGAGCTCTAGGAATAGGCAGACTAATGATATCTTTAGAAGAAGTAGTTTATGATTCTAACTATAGGAATACATTAGAGTCATAAATATCTATATAACAGGGTTGATCGTAAAGCACCAATTTGATTTTGTTTGCACAAGCTAGGGTAAAAAGTTCTAGTAAGACGTAGAAGACCATTACAATTACACTTGTTTCCATAGAAATCAATTGTAATGCAATTATGTGTAATTCACTTAACACAACAAGCTTTTATACCTATTAACTAAGTGAAATTATCCATTTGAGATCAATTTTCATTAAGATAACTTGTGTTAACTTTGGCTGCTATTTTCTATTCTTATGCTCTTGCTTTGATTTTGAGTTAGATTAATGCATCAGTTTCATACCCTTGCTTGTCTTGATAGTTTAGAGTAGATCTTCACTATATAATATACTCTCTATAATTTATTCATTAATTTTAACAAGTCTAGTTTCTAACCGTAAGTTCGAACATCAAATCCTCGTGGTATCGATATTCACTTTTCACTTTATTACTTGTTTGATGTGTGCACTTGCGCAATGCATTAAAATAACACAAGTTTTTTACACCATTGTCGGGGATTTGCTTTGTTTATATATTTGTTGATAACTACGGTTTTAGAAGACTTATTTAATTTATGTTTTCAATCAGTATATGAAAAAGCGCCAACTAAAAGGACTATTTTCTTTTTGACCCAGAAATTGAAAGGACTTGCTTAATGATTAGAAGAGAGCGAAGGCAAGACATGGCTAACTAGCAAAATAATGGGAATCAGAACATTGAAGAATAAACTTTTGCTAACTAGAATCTTGGTAATTAGAACTTAGTGGAATAAACCTACAGAGCAAGCCTTTGCAAACCAAAATTTGAGTAACCAAGTGAGACCAGCACATTAGAATCAGCTACGACATGACAACAAAAGATCAATGGATGAACTGGCTCAGCCATAGTTGGAAGGCTTTAATATTAATATTGTAATACCATAAATTCTAACACACAACTTTGAGCTAAAACCTGTGATGTTTCAAATGCGACAATCAATTGGAAAGTTCAATGGACTGCCCAATGAGGATCCTCACATGACCTGCTAAACTTTGTAGAAATTTATGATTCATATAAGTAGTACCAAGTGTTTGAAGATGCAACCACACTAATACTATTTCTAATTTCTTTAAGTGGAGTAGTCAGATTGTGGATCAATTGATTGGCATCGAATTCAATCACTACTTCGGAGGAGATGACAAGAAAGATCATGTTGAAATATTTTCTTCTAGGATAGTTCAGTTAAAAAATGAGATTAGTTCATTTCTTTAAATGGAGAATGGATCCTTCTATGATACATGGGAAATGTTCAAGGATTTATTGAGGCAATACATTTATCGTGGGATTTAAGCATTTCATATCTTTTACAATGGATTAAGCCAAACCAAGTTTTTAGTGGGTGCTACAGCAAGACGTTCCATCATAATAAAGATGTGTGATGAAGCCTATGAGCTAATGGAGACTCTAGTTTATAATAGCCATCAGTTGATGTATGATAGGACAACAAGGAAGAATGTACCAGGAATTATACAAATGCATGCTCTTAATGCCTTATCAGCACAGATGGTGTCACTGTGTAAGCAAATGTAGACTCCTCAAACCAAGACTCAAGCCAATGCCAAATTAGAACAAGTCCTATCCTATGACTTCTATAGAAATGATCCTTCATGGGAGCAATGTCCCTCACAAACAGAGACAACCAACTTCATAGGCAGCTAAATAGGAATTATAACAACCCTTACTCAAACACCTATAATCTAGGCTGTTGAAACCATCCAAATTTCACATTGAGGAAAACCAAGTTGGTGGAAAAAAACCTCAAACTCACCCAAGCACCACTAGGGTTTCAAGCGCAGACACAAAACATGATGCACCCACTTGTTGAAAAGAAGATACCAATGAAAGAAATATCTATGCAGTTCATGCAAACTCAACAACATCAGATGCAAACCTAGTAAGCATTCATCAGGAACTTGGAGAACAAGATAGGATTGTTAGCAAGTGCTTTGAACATCTGCCCACATGGTAGGCTCCTGAATGACACACAAATAATAAGAATGGAAGAGGGCAAGGAATGCAAGTCATTAGAGTTGAGAAGTGAGAAGGAATTGTTGGACCCCTACAAGAATTAGAAGCCAGATGCAATTGAGGAAAAATGAAGTTTGGGCATGGAGGAATAAAATGAAGATGGATAGGTGGAGGTGAAGAAACCAATTCCTCAACCTGAACCAGTAAAGTATGTTCCATAGCGTCTTTATCCACAAAGGCAACAAAGAAGCATGATGAATAAGAATTTCTAAGAATTTCTGAACATTTTCTTCAAGTTAATCATCAACATCCCATTTCCCAAGGCATTGGAGCAAATGCCTGGCTATGCAAAGTTTACGAAGCAGATTTTGTCCAAAAGGAAGGAGCTTAAAGAATTGGAAATAGTGAAATTGAATGAAGAGTGCACAACCTAATGCTTTTATTGTAATTATTTTTACATCACTCACATCTTTGTAGGAAGAGAAATTGCTAAGAGTCCTAAGAGATCACAAGTTGTCCATTGGATGGACAATTGTCAACTTTCGAGGCATTATCCCAAATGTCTGCATACTCAAAAAAGGAGGAATACCTGTTGTGCCCAATCAGAATAATGAACTAATCCATTCTAGAACAGTTACAAGTTGGAGAGTGTATGGACTACAGAAAGTTAAAAAAAGTCATGAGAAAGGACAACTTTCCTATACCATTCATTTATCAAATGCTAGATAGATTGGCCAGACAATAATATTATTGTTTCCTGGATAGCTATTCAGGATATAGTTAAATAGCAATTCATCCTAAAGACCCGGAGAAAGCCACATTCACATGCCCATATGGAAGACATACCTTCAGAAAGATGCCCTTTGAACTATGCAATTGTAACGACCCGCCCGTTCCAAGCCACAAGCCAAGTGTTACTATACGAAACTAAGTGTCTCGTAGATTAATTTTCTATTAATTTTCAATCATTTTCAAATATAATATAAACTCGGAATAATAGTTCCATGAACCAAGCCAAAATCCCACTGCCATGCAAACGATCTCGAGAAAAAAATAGTCCAATAATAGAGTCCTTCAGCTGTTCCGACTTTAACCATCCTTCCTTGCTCATACTTGAGGAGACAATTCCGCGTTAGTGATAAAAATACTAAGTCGTATAATTACAAAAAAATAATTAATATATTCCACAACATCTGAATTACGTCCTTTAATGATTATGAGCCTATGTCGAGCTCTTAATATGCTAGGAGGGTGGCCGCCCATCCAGTTACAATCTCATGTATGCGTACACACGCTACGTGGCTCACAACTTGTAGTTACCGATATTTGCCATTGACTTACCCTCTCAGTATCACAAGTACATAATGAGCCATCTTGCGCCACTGCGCCCTGTCAACCCTTTCGGCATGGGGGCAGGTATTTAATCTTTCAAGAATTTTGAAGGTGCTGCCCTCTGTCGGATTAAGTTAATTCTTTGACCTCGATTGCGCTTGACGCATGGTGGTCGATTGTGGCTCAAGCCGACCAAGACTCCAAAATAGGAATATATAACATTTCAAGTAATTATATAAACCTGGAATTGTGATGAGGCACCCGCAATTATGGCATACGATCCTAATATGAATAAAACTTCTCTAAAGCTTTCTCTTTAAATGTGCTCACAACTTTGAAGTTGATGTCTTATTTAACAATTAATAGAATTCTCCTTTATATAGAAGAATAAGTATAGAATTCAAGAAGTCACTAAATTAAAATTTATTAATGTGTGTGGAATTCAAAAAGTCATTTGTATGATAATGTAAAGTCAAAAAGTAATTATTAAGTTAATATGAATGGATGTTAAATCCTAAAAATATTATAAATATCATTATACCAATATACTAAAGGTGAAAATTAGTAATTTATAATATTAATTTTTTTCAAGAATTAATTAAATAATATTGATGGTTCATTTTAAGATTTACAAAAACCCTAAATAAAATAACCTAATTATTTTTTGTAGGGTTTTACAATCTCCCCAATTTGGAAATTTTCGTCCTCAAAATACAATAAGGAGAAAATTTGGTTTTTTTTTTCAAAAATTGCCACTCATATGCATAGCTAAAGTGGGGCACACTATCCCATGACACTGTTATCCATATCGTACAAGTGTCCCATACCACCCATACTACCTAGATAACACCTCCGATTGTAAATGCGTCCCATATACGCTCATTGGCTAAGTGTCACATGCACCTAGCATGACACATAAGTGGCACACCATCTCATACTGATGTTATGCTATAATTAACCTAACCTAGAATGTCCTCTAACTCAATAGAAGCAGATTAATATGTTAAAGATGTGTCTCCATAAATCAATTACTTGCACAATACCTCATTGTCTCACATTCCTTCTAAAGGTTTTAATTTACCCTTCGACTTACAAGTTGCCCGATCTAGAAGTCATCCCATCAATCCCCACTAGGGAATTTTTTTTTAATGACTTGGGTTTATTAGTGAAAATTTTGTTGATTAACAATACACAATTTTGAGAAAAGATAAATACAAGACTTTTCAACAAGGTACTTGAGTCATAAATTGTGAGCTAGTGGAAATATTAACTTGCATTGTTGACGTTCATCTACCACCAATTTTTTACACACTAATATATACTTACCATCCAAAACAATGAAAATTAATAAAAGAGTGATAAATTCTTATATAAAAGAAATTTTACCCTTGGGACAGTGAACTCTTAGACTTTCAACAAGGTAATTATTGATTTGCATGGTTCCGTGGGAAACATAGCTCTCATACCACCTGTAACGACCCACCCATTTTGAGCCACAGGCTAAGTGTTACTATACGAAACTAAGTGTCTCGTAAATTAATTTTCAATCATTTTAAAATATAATATAAACTTGGAATAATAGTCCCATGAACCAAGCCAAAATCCCACTACCATGCAAAAGATCTCGAGAAAAGAATAGTCCAATAATAGAGTCCTCCAGTTACCCCGACCTTACCCATCCTTCCTTGTTCATACCTGTAGAGAAAAATCCACATTAGTAATAAAAGCACTAAGTCGTATAATTACAAAAAAATAATTAATATACTCCACAACATCTGAATTACATCTCTTAATGATTATGAGCCTATGCCGAGCTCATAATATTCTGGGAGGGTAGCTGTCCATCAAGCTAGAATCTCATATATGCGCATATAGGCTACGTGGCCCACAGCTTGTAGTTACCGATATTTTCCATTGACTCACATTTTTAGTATCACATGTCAATAATGAGCCATCTTGCACCACTGCGCCCTGTCACCCCTTTCGGCATGGGGGCAGGTATTTAATCTTTCAAGAATTTTAATGGTTTTGCCCTGTGTCGGATTAAGTCAATTCTTGGACCCTGGTTGCACTGGGGCGCATGGTGGTCAAATGTGGCTCAAGCCGACCAAGACTCCCAATTAGGAATATATAACATTTCAAGTAATTATATGAACCTGGAATTGTGATGAGGCACCCGCAATTATGACACGATCCTAATATGAATAAAATTTCTCTAAAGCCTTCCCTTTAACTGTGTTCACAACTCTAAAGTTGATGTCTTATTTAACAATCAATAGAATTCTCCTTTATATAGAAGAAGTGTAGAATTCAAGAAGTCACTAAATTAAAATATATTTGTAAAACCTCATTTTCGGGTTAGGGTTTTACCCAATTTGTGTTTTGCCCTATTTGGGTCAATATCGAGTTGGTACGAGCGAGATTGAGCTAAATTAGTTTCAGATTATGAGTATGGGCCCAGATGGCCGTATGAGCATGTTATAGTGGCTGATTATGCCAAACATGCAAATAATAAGATTACGAGTTATCAGTGTATAGTAAGGTATACAGATTTGTTTGTATATGTTAGATAGGGTTTTAGGCCTAGATTTAGGCCGTTGCAGAGTTTAGTATCTGTTTGGAATTTTATGGGTACATCATTTGCATGCAACCTAGGAATTTCAGATTACTCGATTGTGCCCCTGTGGCCCCATCTTGATTGAGTTTAGGGTTTCGAGGCCCATTTAAACTTATTTCCTTGATTCCCGCCTATATAGTCAATTTCAGGACTCGAGTCAGTTTTGAGTTTGGACGGTCTCAATCCGAACTTTCCGTCCATATCTATAGTGCATATACCCATAAGTGGGTCCCACTAGGTCACGAGTTGTCAGATGACCCGATCATGCCACGTGGCAAGATATGAGCCGTCCACTCAGCTTTATCTTCACCATTTGATATCCAGTGCCTTCCCCACGATTTTACATGATTTTCACCTCAACGCCGCCACCACTTCGACTCGCCGCCAGTGAGCCTCCGCCTTGCCCCTGGCCACTGGATTGCTACGAACGTGACCATCTCATGGCCGGCTATCAGTCCGTACCCACAATCAGCACCAGTGCCACCGCAGTCGCCGTTGGCAACGATGTTTTATAAGTCGATTCTCCGCCGCCATCGCGACCGTTTCGGCCATTTTTCGGCGCCGGCGAGCCACCACCAGCCAATCCAACCACCCACGAAGCTTGCCCTCACCTAGATCTACATTTTGAGACAACCCACGACAACCACCATGGTCGTGATTACTGTCGGCAATGTTGTCGCACCTGGCGGCAATACCCCCCCTTTCCGGCCCATTTCCTGCCACCCATTGGTCAGACTCCTCCAATCGCCACCACCATGATGTTCCCCGTCCTCTCCTCTACCGATCGCGACCGACGATGACACCAGCGGCGCCGCCGTTGACATTTTCCGGCGACGGGCAATGGCCGACCCGTCCAACCCGTTTACCCTATTCATGTCTGCCAGCTCGTGACCACGTCAGCTAGCCCGTGACGACGTCCGCATAGTCATGTCCGAGTCAGCCAACCCAAATCCATGTCCGAATCCGCATACCTGTCAGGTCTACCCAGCCAACCCAACCCATTTTCTAACCCGGGTTGGTTCAAGCCATTCGATTCAACCTGGTTCAACTTGATTCGGTATGGTTCAGCCTATTTTCGGCCTGTTTCTCGACCATTTTCGGTAATTTGAAAACCCTTATATTAGTTTAGATGCATATTCACATGATTTAGCATGATTGGATGTCATGATGATTTTTTTAAAAATATTATTTTATTTAATTATTTAATTAATTATTTATTCATTATTATTTATTTATTTTTATTTATATGTTTATCATATATGATGAATGTTTATATGATTAATTGTTATTATTAACAGTATATTTACTTAAGAATATTAGTAATATTATGTGTACTAAATAGGGTGTGTGTGTATGTGTGTTTATTTATTTATTTATTTATTAGTTCATTATGTGCATGTTTTTATTTATTTATATTTAATTATGTATTCTTGTATTGAATGACTATGATATTATTAATGAGTATTAACTATTTTTTTGTTTATTTATGTATTTATTGACTTATTATATATTTATTTATTTATATGTTGATACTTACGCGTGTTTACCTTAATATTTATATAGTATAATTATATTATTATTTTATGATTAGAGTATTGTTTATGTTTATGTACTCACTATTTATCTAATTATTTGTGAATACATTTCTTTGTTTATTTATTAATTTTTTATTCATATAATGTCTCAATTTGTGTGCCACATGTTTAGTTATAGGTTTCTTAGTATTATTTTCTTTGTTATGATGTGTTGATGATATGAGCACACACCACGAGCATGCATTATATAGAGATGTTAGTATTTTATTTAGTAGTAGGTTCCGATGTAGGTTTCGAAGTCCGAGCTTGCCGTAGAGGTGCATATACGCTTGGAGCTTGGACCACAGGTCCGTAAGACTCTCCTTCTCTTCTTGACTCCTTACGTGTAAGATTTAATCGTGTTTTACACATAGGACGTCATCAGCGGTGTTTTGTCGGATCCCTCCGATGTCAGGCCATTTAGCCGCATTTTTAAACTTGTTTAATAAAACTACGAGGATGAAATCCCTTGTTAGTTTTCGAACGTTAGCTCTAGAAATTTATTATACAAGCCTCATCCCTAAGCCTAATATATAAGTACGCGCGGTTTTACGGATTTCACGAATATGAGAATGAGTGGTACGGAGATATGTATGGACCGTGCTAGTACTCCTTCAAACCATGAGGTAGTGCGGGTGTATGATGGTACTGCGTAATGCAGCGCATTTCCGAAATATGTGGCACTAACGTAATTGTTCCTTTTGCCACTTGAGTACAGTGGCGGGTGATATGGAAGGTGTGAGGGCATAAGCGTTGTATGTATGTATGATTATGATTATGAGCTCTGCATGCGAGCCGGCATTGATTAAGTATGTTTGCTTACTGCCCAGTGTGAGGCAATTCTTGAAGTCTCATATGTTTTCGTAGGTTATGGAAAACCCATTTGCCAATTTGTATTAGTTATTTTTGGACCAATAACATTCATTACTGACAGTTTTCTTATAATATATGTAGGTATTGAAATATTGAGTCGACTCTGGTGGGAGGACAGATAAATGCTACACACACTTGAGCTCAACGCAGTTATTTACCTTCTTGCTCTTACTTATATTCGATCTGTTTTGATGTGTATTTAATATTGTCTCCATTCTCATGACACCAAGAAGGTTGTTTCGATCTATTTGATCGATCGAGTCGTACCAACAACAGCTTTAAACATGGTTTGACTCAATGACAACATTTCTAATTCGGTTCTTAAGTGAACCGAAATCAGGGCGTTACATTATTAATATGTGTGGAATTCAAAAAGTCATTTGTGTGATAATGTAAAGTCAAAAAGTAATTATTAAGTTAATACGAATGGATGTTAAATCCTAAAAATATTATAAATATTATTATACCAATATGCTAAATGTCAAAATTAATAATTTATAATATTAATTTTTTTTGAAGAATTAATTAAATAATATTCATGGTTTATTCTAATATTTACAAAAACCCTACATAAAATAACCTAATTATTTTTTTTAGGGTTTTACAGCAATCCCCCTAGAATATTTCAAAGATGCATAATGTCCATTATCTCTGACATAATGGAGGATGACATAGAAATCTTCATAGATGATTTTTTAGTATTTGAAAGTATATTTGACCGATGTTTGGAGAATTTAGACAAATTCTTGCTGAAATGTGAAAGTTCCAATCTAGTTTTGAAGTAGAAAAAATGTCACTTTATGGTAATAGAATAAACTATGCAAGGATACAGAGTCTCAAGCAAAGGTTTGGAGGTGGATAGAGCAAAGGTATAGCTAATTGAGAAGCTGCCACTACCAACCAATTCCAAGGGAGGAAGAAGGTTTCTAGGCCATGCTAGATTTTACAAGAGATTTATAAAAGGCTTTTCAAAAATTGCAAAACCACTTTGCAATTTATTGGAAAAAAATGAAGTTTTCAAATTTGACGTAGCTTATCTAGAAGCATTTATTAGACTAAAGGAAAAGCTCATTTCAACATTCATTATTACTTCACTAGTTTGGTCACAACTATTCGAGTTCATGTATGATGCAAGTGATTATGCCATTGGTGCAATCTTAGGCTAGTGCATCAATATGGTTTTCCATACCATCTACTATGCAAGCAAGACATTAAATGAAAGTCAAGTAAACTACTCTGCTACAGAAGGAATTATTAGCCTAGTATATGTTGTGAATAAATTCAGATCATTCTTGATTAACACCCAAGTGATAGTTCACACAGACCATTCAGCTTTGAAATGCATGTTGCAAAAGAAGGGGGTCATGTTAAGGCTCATCAAATGGGTGTTATTACTACATGAATTTGATCTGGAAATAAGATACAAAAAGAGTTTTGAGAATGTAGTAGATGATCATTTGTCCAAACTGGTAATTGAGGAGAACATTTTCAGGTAAGGACATCTAACTTACCATGGTTTGCACATTATATAAATTTTCATATTGATCAAGTTCTTCCCTTCAATATTTCCCCACAACAGAAAAGAAAGTTTTTTAGTGAAGTCAACCAGTATTTTTAGTAGGTGATCACTTGTCCAAACTAGTAAATAAGAACTTTTCAGGTAAGGACAACTAACTAACTTACCATGGTTTGCACATTATGTAAATTTTCTTGTTAGTGAAGTTCTTCCATTAAATATTGCACCACAGAAGAAAAAAAAAGCTTTTGAGTGAAGTCAATCATTTTTTTTTAGGATGAATCATATCTATTTAGAAAATGTAGTGACCAAATGATTAAAAGATGTGTCACACAAGAAGAAATATTGGATATTCTACATCATTGTTATTCATTAGAATATGGAGGCCATTTTGACAATAAAAAGACAGTTATGAAGATGTTACCTCTTTTGTGAAGTAATATGATAGGTACTAAACAAGTGGGAACATATTAAGAAGGTAAAAGATGTCCTTGCATGAAATCCTTGAAGTAGAGCTTTTTTGATGTCTTGGGTATGGACTTCTTGTGATCATTTATATCATCCAACAGTAACTTATACATCTGGTAGCAGTTGATAACATTTCAAAATGGTTCTAGACACAAGCAATCCCAACCAATGATGCCAAAGTAATGATAAGGTTCTTGAAGAAAAATATCTTTACAAGATTTAGCAGCCCAAGAGCCATCATCAGTGACAAAGGATCACGCTTCTACAACAAGGTCTTTGAAACCTTGTTGGCTAAGTATGAAGAATAAAGTTGTAACAGTATGTCATCCACAAACAAGTGGACAAGCTGAAATTTTTAACCGAGAAATCAAGAGAATCTTAGAGAAGGTTGTAAGTCCATCAAGAAAAGATTGATCACTAAAATTGGATGATGCATTATGGGCTTATATAATAGATTTCACAGCATCAATAGGGATGTCCCCTATATAATTGTCTTCGGAAAGGGTTGAGGCAGTTGATAATGTGCCCTTATAGAATAGTCTTCAGTATGTAACTTATACATACTGGTAGTAGTTGATAATGTTTGAAAATGGGTTGAGGCACAAGAATTTCCAACCAATGATGCCAAAGTAGTGATAAGGTTCTTGAAGAAAAATATCTTTACAAGATTTGGCACCCCAAGAGCTATCATTAGTGATGAAGGATCACACTTCTACAACAAGGGTTTTGAAATGTTGTTGGCTAAGTATGAAGTCAAGCATAAAGTTGTAAAATCATGTCATCTACAAACAAGCGGATAAGCTAAACTTCCTAACCCAAAAGTCAAGAGAAGCATGGAGAAGTTGTGAGTGCATTATGAAAAGATTGATCAGTAAAATTGGATGATATGTTATGGGCTTCCGGAATAGATTTGACGACAGCAATAGGATGTCCCCTTATAGAGTGGTCTACGAAAAGGGTCAAGGCAGTTGATAATGTCCCCTTATAGAATGGTCTTCAATATGTAACTTATACATACTGGTAGCAGTTGATAATGTTTCAAAATGGGTCTAGGCACAAGCATTCTCAACCAAAGATGCCAAAGTAGTAATACGGTTCTTGAAGAAAAATATCTTTACAAGATTTTGGCACCCCAAGAGCCATCATTAGTGACGAAAGTTCACACTTCTACAACAAGGTCTTTGAAACCTTACTAGCTAAGTATGAAGTCAAGCATAAAGTTGTAAAATCATGTCATCCACAAACAAGTGGACAAGCTGAAATTTCTAACCGAGAAATCAAGAGAATCTTGGAGAAAGTTGTAAATCCATCAAGAAAAGATTGATCACTAAAATTGGATGATGCATTATGGGCTTACAGAATATATTTCATGACACCAATATGGATGTCCCATATAAAATGGTCTTTGGAAAGTCATGCCACCTACACTTCGAGGTAGAGCGCAAAGCATATTAGGTCATTCAAAAGTTAAACTTTCATGCTAAGGCGTGCGGTAAAAAAATGTTATTAGAGTTGAATGAATCGGATGAGCTTAGGCTCAATGCATAGGAGAATGTCAAATTGTATAAAGAGAGAACTAAGTTGTGGCATGAGGGACACATCTTGACCAAACACTTGAAGCTATGACATTAGGTGTTGTCATACAAATCTAGGGTAAAACTTTTTCAGGAAAGCTTTAGTATAAATGGTTTACACCTTACACTGTGATTCATGTACTTTCACATGGATCTATAAA
Organism: Piper longum; assembly: GCA_032619315.1. Lineage (NCBI taxonomy): Eukaryota > Viridiplantae > Streptophyta > Magnoliopsida > Piperales > Piperaceae > Piper > Piper longum. The sequence continues at coordinate 3,423 of JAVDBV010049193.1, read as the reverse complement.
GATCAGGAATGAGAAAATGGAAACTAATTCATGGTAAATGACCATAGGCTCAAACATTATAGGTGACCCAATTCAATTCATCCATCTCACCAACTTTGGAACATTAGTCAAGCTAAGAATCATAAACAAGTGTTTCATGGGATGTAACCCAGCTTGTTATCTTCATATCTTAAAAAAGACAAAAAACAAAGAGAGAGAGAGAGAGAGAGAGAGAGAAAGAGAGAGAGAGAGAGAGAGAGAGAGAGAGAGAGAGAGCCAATAAAGCCTACCTGATGAAGGCATGGTGACCCAAAAGGAAGAAACCAACCCTATCCAGGATAAAAAAGATAAATCGCGAAAAGAAAAGTGAAAAGGAAAAACTTTTCTTTCTACACTATCTCTTCCTTTGGTGTAGCCGTCAATCATCCCAGTTCTCTTGATCTTGTGCAAATATGTGTTCCGGTAGAATGGTATGTGCATCAATCAAAACTCTCCACTCAATCTTTTGTTCTCATATTAATTGCAACTATTGCATGTCTGATTACTCAATGTGTAGATAAATCAATACAAATTTATGATTAGGGTTACATGTTAGGGATGATTGTTATACATAATTGATGGATGATGTAACGACCTGCCATTTTTTCACAATATTGTGGGGCTCACTGGCCAGGTGTTACTCAAAATTTAATAAACCAACCATGTAATGACCAACTCTAACTGGACTGGGTGTTCCTTAAAATGTTACATGAAAAATATTAAAGCAAATAAGTCTAGCATTCTAACTTATCAAAAGAACTTATGTTTCATATGCCAATGTATGAAATAATCATCCCACAGTCTTGGACCATTTCCCATAGCCACATTTATAACACAAGAAGAGTAAAAAGGGAAGTCTGCTTATTATCTATTCGCCACCTGAGTTGGTAGAAGAAGTATCCAGTTGTCTCTTACCCTTTAGTTCCAGCTGCTAACCTACAAAGGCAATTCCGCATTAGTGATTAAAATACTAAGTCGTATAATTAAATAAAACAAGTCCATAAACTCCTTATCATTATCTATATTATTGGCTGTTGGGACCATGCCAACATGTCCATTTATTGGCTGATGGTTCAATCCACCATGTCCATTAGTTGGTTGATGGGTCAGTCCACCATGTCCATCTATTGGCTGATGGATCAGTCCATCATGTCCATTACGAGCTGGCGAGTACAATCTGTCATGTCCGTTATTGGCTAGTGAGTCAAATCCACCATGTCCGTAATTGGCTGGCGAGTCCAATCCGCCATGTCCAATTTATTGGCTGATGGGTCAGTCCATCATGTCCATTACCGGCTAACAAGTCAAATCCGCCATATCCGTTATCGACTGATTAGTCCAATCCACCATGTCCATAATTGGCTGGCAAGTCCAATCTGCCATATCCAATTTATTGGCTGATGGGTCAGTTCATCATGTCCATTACCAGCTAGCGAGTCCAATCTTCTAGTCCGTTATCGGCTGGTGAGTCTAATCCACCATGTCCGTAATTGGCTGGTGAGTCCAATCCGCCATGTCTAATTTATTGTATTATATGCTGTCAGGTCCATTCTGACATGTCCATTATCAGATTATGAAGGGCGCAACCTGAGTCAGACTGAGTCAATTTCTTAACCCCGGTTGCACTCGGTGCATAGTGGTCGAATCTGGGCTCAGGCCGACCAGGCTGTCCACAAGGGAAAATACAACATTTTAAATAATTATACGGACCTGATTAGCTTGTATGTAATCCCGCAACTGCGACCACGATCCTAATCTGAACGACGACATAAAATTATACATAAGTATAATTTTATTCGCGTAGAAAATGCATGCAATTAAATGATTAATATATCTATTAAATTTCGACAATATATAATATGCCACATTAAATAATTTATTTATGAACCAGAATTAATTATTATTGTTTGTATCAATTTAATTTAAGGATATCATTAATATAATTATTTGTAATTTATTTAATTCAATAAGGTTCAACCCTTCCTTATTTAATTATATTATTTCGTGATTTTTACACGGTTATATTTTATTAACCCATTTTTTTACCTTACTAATTTGTTATTAAAATAATTATTTTAATTACCAAACATTAATTTAATATGGTAAAGGTGACATCTTTATTTTATTTATCATTTATAACTCTATAATTTAATTTAGTCGCTTGTAATAAGCCGATTAATTATTGACCGTTTATCATGACCGTATTTTGTTATTTATGGCAATTTCGTATAATATTTTATTATTTTACCCACTTAACTCGTACCCCATTAGATTAATTATTTTTAAGGATTTATTACGAATTGATATTATTTTTTTAACTCGAACCGTGTCGATTCAACCCGTATTTACAAGTTTGCCATCATCTTCTTCCCTGACGTTCTTCTTTTCTCTACACCTTCATCTTGGCACCAAAACCAGCACCGTCGTCTTCTCCTTCAATCCAAAATCAGACCACAACTCCTATCTACCCCAGTAATCCAATTGGAACCCCAAAGATCCAAGCTTTATCGCAACTATCAATGGAGAACCGGATTGCACCCTACATGGCGACCGACCAGCAGCCATGGCGACCCCGACCTGCTGCTATGGCAGCCTTGACCTGCTGCTATGGTGGTCCCGACCTGCTCTCATGGCGACTCCGACGTGGCCAGCAGCACCGCCCCAATACTCCCCTCCTTCCTGCATCACGACCCAACCCAAAAAGAAAAGGAACACCACCCCGCTGCTGCAAACCAGCAGGACGTGCTACCCTCCTTCATCACTTCTTGCAACTCCGCCCAATTCAAAGGTTCACTACTTCAGGCTATTATCAACCAGAAAGGATCGGCCTCTTTTGGACATTGCAGGGAGTAGGGTTATTCTCTCCCGCGTCAACATGTTCGCTGCCATGAATTTATGACACAATTGCCATGACGTTGGTGTTGTAATTGATCAACAAATGACCATGAATTGTTGCATGACAGCAATTTGCATTCATGGACGAACTTCCAGTTTTTCCTAGTTTAATTCTTTTATTTCTTTATTGATTTCAGATTTTAGTTTCTATGATTATCAACTTATTATCAATATTAAAATATGTATGCATGAAAACTAAGAAGAAAAAGAAAGGAAAATACCCGAGCAAGGAGGAAGCCAGCGTCTGTCAGAAGGAAAATAATGTGAATGACGCCCCCCAAACCACCCCCCCCCCCCTTCTCCTTATATAAGGAAATGACGGCTAGGGTACATTAAAACACACTTCGCCCGTATTTCACTTAGCTGGGTAAACGGGTAAATGATATCGTTTACTTAACTAGTTAAACGGGTAAATGATATATTTCTCTTAACCGGGTAAATAATAATAAATTGGCTAGCGGGTAATTAATTTAAATAGAAATATTAATTTTTCAGCGTCTGATCCTACCA